>CAIGQW010054073.1:11190807-11205200 GCA_903798125.1 Danio choprae | reverse complement strand
TATATATATATATATTTCCCCTACATTTTTTTGACAATGTTTAACCATGCGTTATAAACACTAGCTTAACCCCAGGCAAACATATGATTTAGAAGCAAGGTTATATAAACCAGGGTTATACCAACTAATGGTGCTAAACATATGCAGTGTGAAACAATATGATGAGAAAATGTTAAGGTTAGACACTTAGCAACCAAAAGTCAATCATGTGCCTCATATTCACATGCTTTGGCTTGTGACAAAAACATCGCATTGCCTGTTGTAATAAAACACTTGCTTTAGTGTATGAGAAGAAGACATATCAAACTATATAAGAGCACGGAGCATTTCATTCTTACCTGTGCAGTATAAAAAGTGAAAGCCATATATATTTCTGATTATATATATATATCATGTAAATGCTTCAGGTTGTATGCTGCATTCATCTGATCAAATTCACTGATGCTGCATACATGCAAATAAGGCAGTTAACCCAGGTTTTACAAATGTACAGTGTGAAACATCAGCTTAAAAATAGCCCGGATTAATTTGTTAGCCTTGGGTAAACTTATTCAAGTGTAAAAAGCCCTACAAAGTCAATGAAAATAAACACATTTAAGTACCAAAAAGTAAATAAAGAGTGATTGCATCTATTGGATTTGTCTTATACATATTTAAAGCTTCCTAAAGAGATACTACTTTCTACACATCACACCTCATTTGTTCTTATTCTTTTCTTTTTACCAAATGCCATGATGATGCTTGTTACATTATACCAATGTGGACTAAACAGTAACTGCCTTTTTGAGAGCCTGAAAGTGTGAATTTCACGAACATGGCAGAAACATTCTTTAAAATATACATTATTTTTTTACTCCAGAGAAACTTATTTTAGAATCATACAAGTAAATGAATGATGCACAATTTACAGTTGGTCAAACTTTAATTTAAATTTAAGTTTCTTTTCTACAGTTGGTCAGTAAATGTCTTGTTACTGACAGTTATTGTCAGTATTGTCAGTTATTGGTCAGAAAAAAAGTCTTGTTGCTGACTGTGCCATACCTGAAATCTGGGAATCGCCTTTTGGACTTTCTCGTTAGTGACCCATCACTCTCTTCATCTGAAAAACAAAAGAACATTCAAAGTCTTTCACATTTCCCATATAGTATTCAGCCTGAACAAGTATATAAGAAATGTATACAATATATAAGAGAAAGAAAGAAAAAGTGACTTGAGAAGTTCTGTGAGGTGTACAGTACCTCGGCTGGCTCTGCTCTTGCTCCGCTCCTTGGCTTTGCTTCTCCTGTTTCTCAGGTTGAGGAATAGACTGGAGGAGGACTGTGAGGAGGAAGGGGACTGAGGAGTGGATGAGTCTTTAGGTGGAGAAAGGCTGGCTTGTGTGCTGCTTCCTCCTTGAGGTGTTTGGCTCTGAACTAATACATCACCTCCACCTTCACTTCTCAGATCACACATTTGGTTGTTACCGAACTGTATAGTTGGAATGGGTATAGCTAGGCTCTCGAGGTAAGATCGCCTTCTTTCACTGTTTGTTCTTTCTGGTTTGCCTTGTGTGCACACCGATTCCTATAAACATGAAATAAAGTTAACAGTTTAGTTTAACACTGGAACTACCAGAATTCTAGAACTACTTTAATGGCCATAGCAGTCATTCTGACCATCCATATAAGACTATATTGAATTAAATTTTTGTCACGCATATTTACATTCAGGGCTGCATGGTGGCGCAGTGAGTAGCACGATCGCCTCACAGCAAGAAGTTTGCTGGTTCGAGCCTCGGCTGGGTCAGTTGGCATTTATGTGTGGAGTTTTCATGTTCTCCCCGTGTTTGCATGGGTTTCCTCCGGGTGCTCCGGTTTCCCCCACAAGTCCAAAGACATGCGCTATAGGTGAATTGGGTAGGTTAAATTGTCCGTAGTGTATGTGTGTGAATGGGTGTGTGTGGATGTTTCCCAGAGATGGGTTGCGGCTGGAAGTAAAACATATGCTGGATAAGTTGGCGGTTCATTCCGCTGTGGCGACCCCAGATTAATAAAGGGACTAAGCCGAAAAAAAAATGAATGAATGAATGAATATTTACATTCAAAGCTTCTGCTCAGATTTTAGAATGAACTTTTTGAAAGTCTGCGGTCTATATATTATGAGGTCATTACGCTAAAATTATTAGGGACCGAGCACCGAACGGTGCGTAGGCCCTATTGGAATTGCGCTGTTTATTATTATTATTATTATTATTATTATTATTACGATTCTTCTCCGGAATGAATCGCGATTTTGAGGGTCTAAACATGCTCGAAAACTCACCAAACTTTGCACACGCCCCAGAAGTGGCGAAAATTTACGTTCATTATAGGTTTCGGAAGTGGGTGTGGCAAAATGACTCAACAGCGCCACCTATACACATTTGACGGACTAGCCCCCGAGCTACGTTTCACACACACATACGAAAATTGGCACACACATCAAACATGCCAAAACCTACCAAAAAGTCTCTTGGAGCGAAATCTCAAACCCAACAGGAAGTCGGATTTTTTTTTTTTTTTTTTTTTTTTTTTTTTTTTTTTTTTTTTTTCCAGGCGTGGTATTTGAACGAACTCCTCCTAGGGAATTCATCGGATCAACACCAAAATTGGGTATCGTCAACTAAAGGCCTTGGCGATGTTAAATTGCGAAGATCTAGAGTTTTCGTCGAAGGGCGTGTCCGTGGCGGCCTCTCAAACTTTGACGCTTCGCCACGAAACAGGAAGTTGTTATAACTCAGGCATACAATGTCTGATCTGACTCAAAATCAACATGTTTGATAACAGTCCTGACCTGAACACGTTTACATGCCAAAAACCAGATAAAGATATAGCGCCACCTGCTGGCAACAGGAAGTGACTTGTTTTACAGTGTAACAAACTCCTCATACAAATTTCATCTAATCAAATCCATGTTTTAATACTTTAGTCCAAAGGCCTTTGTGATGTTAAATTGTGAGGATCTAGAGTTTTCGGAGAGGGGCGTGTCCGTGGCGGACTGAGAAAGTACGATGCTTCGCCATGGCGGAGGAAACACTTATAACTCAACCAAACAATATCTGATCTGCCTGAAAATGCACAGGTTCAATGAGATTCCTCTCCTGAAGACATCTACGTGCCAATATTGAGTCTCAGTCATAGCGCCACCTGCTGACAGAAGGAAGTTTGGCATAAATCGGTGGGCCCCCAAGCTACGTTTCACGCACACACACGAAAATTGGCACACACATCAAACATGCCAAAACCTACAAAAAAGTCTCTTGGAGCAAAATCTCAAACCCAACAGGAAGTCGGATATTTTTAACTTCCTCTGGCGAAAAAGTGCAGTTTTTGTCATTTCCAGGCGTGGTATTTGAACGAACTCCTCCTAGGGAATTCTTCAGATCAACACCAAAATTAGGTATCGTCATCTAAAGGCCTTGGCGATGTTAAATTGCGAAGATCTAGAGTTTTCGTCGAAGGGCGTGTCTGTGGCAGCCTCTCAAACTTTGAGGCTTCGCCACGAAACAGGAAGTTGTTATAACTCAGGCATACGATGTCTGATCTGACTCAAAATCCACATGTTTGATAACAGTCCTGACCTGAACACGTTTACATGCCAATAACCAGATACAGATATAGCGCCACCTGCTGGCAACAGGAAGTAACATGTTTTACAGTGTAGCAAACTCCTCCTACAAATTTTATCACATCGAATCCATGTTCTGTTAGTTTAGTCTAAAGGCCTTTGTGATGTTAAATTGTGAAGATCTAGAGTTTTCGGCGAGGGGCGTGTCCGTGGCGGACTGAGAAAGTGCAATGCTTCGCCATGGAGGAGGAAGCACTTATAACTCAACCAAACAATATCTGATCTGCCTGAAAATGCACAGGTTTGATGAGATTCCTCTCCTGAACACATCTACGTGCCTATATTGAGTCTCAGTCTTAGCGCCACCTGCTGACAGAAGGAAGTTTGGCATAAATCTGCGATTTTCTCCGTTTTTTTTATATGTATCGGCTTAAATTATTACTGTCCGCTGTTCTCTGTCATCCTGAGACCATCGGGCGGCGGTGAGCCCGGGTGCGAGGTCCCTTTCATCGCTGCTTGCAGCTTTAATTTATTATTATTATTGAGTTACTAGACAACACACACAAAAGTGTGTATCTCACATTGTCCTGCAAGCGGAAGAGCAAAGATTTTTACTACAGTAAAAATCTGTTTTGAAAATTTGAAAGACGTGTCTGAAGTAAAGTCAGGTTTTTGCTATGTTTGTTAGCAGAAAGTTGCTATGCAACAAAAGCACACACATTTAATGGGAATGGGGAAAAAAATAGCAGATGCTGAAATTAATGCAGTCAATTTGCCCGTTATGGCAATTTAAAATAGAAATACTCAGAACTTTTTTGTGTTTTGTAATTTTAATAAAATAATGCAATATACACACATTAAAAAAAAAGTCAGGGTACCATATTGTGTGTTGTATGAGTATTATTTAAACACAGGTATTTTTATGTAATAAAAAAACTGTTAAAAAGACTACCTCTGTAGTTCTAGTTTTAAAGTAATCATAGTTTACTTCAAAATATGCAGGAATGAGTTGAATCTATTACTAACTTGCACTCTATGTATAATATAAATGTGCAAATATGTAGTAAGAGTCAAATGTATAAATTATATGTTAATTAATTTAATTATATGTTAATTTCTTAACAAAATAATAAAACATAGTCTTTATTTTATGATCAGATTTTTTGTTTGCTTTCATAAAGATGCACATTTATGATGGAAACGGAGACAAGCTTTTTCTTTTTAAGGAAAAACAAAAAAGGAGAGATCATGCTGTTATCTTCCAAAAACAGCATGTCTAATTCATCAGCAATTTAATGAAAAAAAAAGGCTTTATTTTAAATCCAAAAAAAGAAAAAAGAAATCTTCACTTATTCTTCACGTACGAGCGAAGAATAGCCATTGTGCAGCCATTGTAATCTTTTTGGCTCGAGACTCCTGGTCTCATTCACTTCCATTGATTTTTAGATGCAAAAAATGGATCTTTATGCTACTCGATGTTGCAAACTGATATTTTCTTATTATATTATTCTACTTTGCATTGAAGAATAAGGTCAATAGAAGTGGCTTGTTTAAACTGACATTTATGTGATCTACAATAAAATACTTTAACAAGTTGAAATGTTAGTGGCTCAACAAACCTGTAATTGGCTCTGTCCCTGTGAGCTTTTCGCTGACTCTCTGAGTTTATTTCGAGATGGCCGCTTGCGTTGGGATCCCTGCGCCAGTTTGGCTTTGGCTCTGTAGACGCTGCAGTCCAGACGAGCCGTCTGAGGAACATCTCCCCAGTCTGCATCTAAGGACAGGAAAAACACCAACATCTCACATCCAGAAAAGACTTCTCTAACAGACTAATTTGTTTACAGCTTTTCTGAAATGAATTATGTTGTCTAGCTAATTGAACCATACTATAGAAACTAGAGAAAGTGTATCTGTTTTCCTATATGTTTGATCTGTTTTTTGTTTTGTTTTTACAATTAAAAAGCTCTTCTGTACCAGATTGAACGTCATCTGTAGAAAGTCCATTTCTTTCAGAGGAACCAGAGGTTGGACTGCTGGGTTGACTCTCTCCTGCAGGGCTGCAAGACTCTTCAGGCTGGTCTGATCCAGTGTGGCCCTCCAGACAAGCAATCTGAGAAACACAGAAAGGTGTTACTTTTGTTTACAACAGTAGCTCTCAACATGGGGGCATCTTGATTACCTCAAATGTTTTTAAATTAACAAATAATTATTCATTTATTAAATAATGTGTACTGTCTATATTTTTACTTTGTCATAACACTTTCCCATTATTAACTATACTTTTATCATTGTTTCTTATTATATTTAACATTAATCTACATTATACATTATAAAATGTATAACATTTCTGCTATGATGATAAATGATATCTGTTGCAGCTTAATCATTTTAAGTGATGCCAAATATAAATTACAATTGGCTAAAAACATGTTCACACAAAAGACAAATTCTGAATGAATTGTAATGTGAAGTGTGCAAAACACATAGTTCACCCAAACAAATAAAAATGTATTTACTATTTACTCACCATCAAGTGGCTCCAAACCTTTATAAGTTTCTTTCTTCTGCTGAACACAAAAGATATTTTAAAGAAAACTCAAAAAAATTGTAACCATTGACTTCCACAGTATTTGTTTTCTAACTATGGAAGTCAATGGTTACAGGTTTCCAGCCTTTTTCAAAATTATTTTTTTGTTTTTAACAGAAGAAAGAAACCCACTAATGAAATCAAAGGTGATTAAATGATGACAATATTTATTTTTGTGTGAACTAACCCTTTAATGAGGTGATCTAACTATAAAATAAGCTGGCCACCCAATAATTTGAGATGCTTCTGTATTTTGCTGAGCAACAATGAAAACGAATCCAGAATCTAAATTAGTTACAAGTCTGTCTTGAATTGGTGTTGATAAAAAAACATGTAAATATTTTTCACCTTCTTTTCATCTCATGTGGAAAACCACATATAAAATTGCCCAAAGTATACCTCAGTTTTTATGCACACACTAGGGTTTATACAATAATTATGCATAATTACACGCAACTAAGCCTACCCTTTACATTAACAATATAGTTAATATATGTAGTTTATTAATTAGTCAGAAGTTAAATTAGTAGTTACACTACATCAAGGATACCCTAAAACAAAGGCCTAACCTAATGTTTTAAATAAAATAAATTAACATAAAGACACAATTTTACCTTATACTGTAATTGCCTCACACTGGTCTTGTGCTCTTTTTCCTTTTGTTCCAGTTTTCTTTTTAGCTCCGCCTCTTTTCTGCCACATTCAGCTTCTCTACAAGTGAAGAACAGTGCAAGCACATATACAGATCACACATGACAAAATGAACTGCTGCTTAAGAATTTAGCTTGATCTGTTTCTCTTTAGCATATTAAGAAGTTCCCATAATTCACTTGAATCAGGCTTTTACTAATCAGTACAATTCCAAGAATGTCTCACCACATTTCCCAGAATGATTCCGCTATGACAACACATTACATGCTCAAACACACCTCTGTTGATGCTCTTGTAGAAGCGTGATGGTCTTATTGTATTTGATCTGAAGGGAGTCGTTTTGACTCTGGGCTTCATTCAAACGTTGATTGATGGTTTTGCAGAGCCCCTGAGCATCAAGCCAGTATTTTTCCAGCTTTTCAATGCGCTCTTTGCTCTCTTCCACACTCCTTTCAAGAGCTGCACCTCGAGCCTCCCAAGACTTACGTTCGGCTTCGCTCACCTCCAACTTGAAAATCATAAACACACAAAAGTGTGTTAACCAGTTAACCAGGTGTGTGGCTGCATGTTACTTCATAAGAAAAGAGCTTTTATTTATGAGCATCCTACCTTCTCTCTTAACTGACTGAGTTCTGTGACTGTGACGCTATGTTTGATCTGCAGCTGTAAGATAGAATTCACGTGAGAGAGAGAGAGAAAACAAAAAGGGTGAACACTTAACAATGATTAATGTGGCTTAAATATTTAAATATATGTAAATTCACAATCTACCTCTTTGAATTTTTGTTCTAGCTCAGTAGCATCTACATCTTCAGGTAGATCAATGCCTTGGCTCTTCAGTTGCGAAAACACTTCCTGTGCCAATTCACTGGATGCATCCTCCGCACTCTGCTCCTTTTCAGCCTCTTTCTGTTTATCCTGAATCAGTCATAATATGGGCACAACAATACCTTTAGTGACTCATTTATTCATGACATCAAGCTTATCTTTTTATGTTCACACACCTGTTGCACAACACTCTTTTCAGCCAGCGGCTCAATTTCCTGTTGATCCTGATGTCGGCTATAGATTTGCGAAATCTGCTTTTCGTCATGTATGTGATTGTTCTGGGGTTTGGGATGCTCCTCATCTTTTGGCTCCTGGCTTTCAGGGCTTGTCTCATGTTGTAATGTCTCGCTGATCAGACGGGCCACCTCGCTCTCCACTCCCGGTTTCTCTCGGCCAATGAGGAACCTGCAAAGGAGGATTTAAAATTCCTTAACATGGTTTTTGGGACTATGACCCTGGCTGGTATTTTACTGACTAGGCGATTAGATTTTGCCCTGGTGAATCATTACCAAACACTTCCTATTTAAGTGTTCACCGTTCCCAACTTACAGTAAAAGTTATACAGGGAAAATCCCTCTTAAGCAATGTAGAGTGAGTTGTCTTGATGAAGGGCACAATGGTGTGAGCTCATAGCTTTTTACTGGTCCAAAACTTTAGCTACAACTCTAAACAACTCACTTTAGGATTAGTGCTTATGTCCCGATACTCACTTGACAAGACCTTTGGTGTTTTTCAATGTGGTGGCAGCAAAGTGTTGAGTGACACCAACCAGACTGATTCCATCTACCTCCACAATCTGATCATTTACTCGTACTCTGTAGTAAAAAAAAAAAATCATAATTGGCTTGTTATTCAAAATTTTTTTACACTCACACAGAGAAGGTCATATGAAAATCTCTAATACCATGCCCCTAACCCCCCCCCCCCCCCTACTGAATTGTAGTATTCAATAATAATTAAAAAAATACTCTTATTTATGTAACCCTTTTTCTGTGATATTTTCGAGATATCTATTCAATCATAGAAGAAGAACACATTTCAGTTAGGATTCAGGATTACTTTATTTGCCCCTAGGGAAATTTGTCTTGGACATAAGGGCTGCCAAATACAACATTTCACACAATACATACAATACAATTCAACACTCACACTCACATCTATATATCTGGTATATATTGTGGTAAATACTATATTTATATTCTTACCGTCCATCGCGGTGAGCTGCACCTCCCTCAGTGATGGTTTTCACAAAGATGCCCAGCTTCTCCAGTCCTTGATCTGCCCCAACCCCCATCCCTATGATACTGATTCCCAGGCCATCATTTCCTAATTCAAAATATACAAGCAGACAGCTCAAATTTAACACTTCTACAGCTATTGACAGTAAACTATCTCGACAATTTCATATCAGGGAAACACATGTCATGTAAAATTAACCTTTTTGAATGTCTATAGGCACAACATCCATTTTTTCCACCCTCTTTTCCAGCTCATATTCAGCAGATGCAGATACGGGGTCCACATCGTCATTACTGCGGTCATAGTCTTCATTAGAGAAGGTAAAGTACACCTGCAAGAGAGGACACTAATTAAATACCACACCTGAAAAATAAAGAGCTGAATCTCTGTGAATAGTTGCCTCACATACATGAGACACATATCTGCATAAAGGCTGAATTTTCTATTATTAAACTATCCAACTCTTTTGGAAAACAAATGTTCTCTGTTTTAGTAATCCGTATGAAATGTACTCAAATTACAGTCTTTGATTTTGGATCACATTATTTTTATTGAGTTCCCGCCTTCCACTTTCAAACGCAAATCATGACGTCATCCACAAAAACTCAAATTAAGTCATGAAAGACATTTATGACAAAACATTCCTGTTAACAAGATCAGCTTTTACCCATCCTGATGAATATGGACTGAGGCATTTAAGCTTCAGTACACTGAAAACATGGGAGAAATACAGTACCCAAAAGTTGTCCATACAGTAACACTGTATGCCAAGTCTCCAAAAGAAATACAATTGTTTTGTGTAAGGAACAAACTTAAGTCATTACTCACTGATTATCTTTCTTTCCTGTTAAAGGATCAGACTGGATTATCCATTCATTGAGTTGACTCAAGAAGTGGGTCTAACTGATCTGAGAATGAATTGTTCAGAGAAGTTTTTTGAAACCTGCTAAATATTTCTCTGAAAAAAGTGATGTTTACAAATTAGACATTGCTACTTCGTGCAGGAACTCTTATGTTCATAATTTTCTGTGATTAATTAATAACATTTTGGGCTTATCTAGGCTTGCTCCAGGAGTTACTGGTACTAATGGATTGTAACAGCCAAACTCGCTCACCATGGCACTGCTCTCAGTTGGACAGCAGACGCTATAATTCTGAACAGAAAATATCTCCTCGGTTTCATACAAAAAAAAAAAAAATCAGTAGTTAAAAATACCTTGTATATTTTACAGCAAGCTACAGTATTTAATCAATTTAGGGTTAATACACCAATGTTTTGGCACATTGTAGCTTTGTTGAATAGACAAAAACACAAACAAAAGCAGGCAGTAATAAGACTGTCAGGACTCCAGGCTGATCATCTTTTTTGTTTTGTTTGTATTAGCTACGTTCCTTAGTTTGTGCTCCTGATTGTTTCTCTCCACCCCCTCGTTCTTATTCATTTAGTTGATTTGTTTCACCTGTCTTTGCTCATTTTCTCCTCATTAGCTCCCCTATTTAATTTTCTTTGTTTGTGCTGTTCTGTGCCAGATTATCATTTGCTTTTGACCCTACAACATCTAATATAGGTGAACTGATTGGTTTTTCTGTTTGACTTCAGGACTCTCTCCCTACCTTCCCAGCCTTTCTGTGTAGTCCCCGGCTTGCCCAAAGTCTTTGCTCTTGCCTGCCTGAATTATCCTGGACACAAGCCTGGTTCTGACCATTACACCTGCCTCTGTTTCTACTGGCCAGTCAATTTTTTTTTTTTTTTTTTTTTTTTTTTTGACAGACTGACTGACTGACTGCCTGTTGAAGAGACTGTTTCCCATTTGTTGGACTGAGCTTTTGTATCTTTTTTTTTCTCCTGAGACATTGCCATAAGAGGAATTTGCTTTTGATTTTGCCATTTCTACTTATGGACTGATCTGTCCTATTTTTGCCTTCTATAATAAATAATTTGTCTTCACCTGCTTTTTTTATTTTTTTCCTGTTTACTGGCCCTGACAGAGAGTTGAACAGTGCTCATTACAAACATCTTATCCACAAGCAGAGAATCATTATAACATATAGAAGGTGCTCAGTGTCATTCACACAACTGCTAAACATCATGGTAACACACATGAAACTAAAGTAATGCAATAAACCCATTTATCAAAATTAGAACAAAAAAACTATAAATGTACATAACTGATGATAGAAAAATGCTGGGTTCCACACAATCAATTTGAGTTGGAACAACATGGAGTAAACTTAATTTCTTAGTTTTTTTTTATTTAAATAGATTGAACAAACCAATTAAGTTGTCCCCCCAAAAAACAAGAATTGTCATTTTATATAAGTTGTTTGATAAGCAAAAAAAAAAAACTTTTGAGTGTATTAAGGAAACTTACTGTAGCATACAGTTTTTTTTTTACTGTTAAAAATCACAGCACGTTTTAAAGTGTATAGCACAGGGTAAAGAGCACATCAGAAGACCGATTTCACATGCCTAGGTAAAGGAGAAATAAGGCTACATGTACACTTTTCTTTCAGCATTTTTCACATTTTAAAGTTGTTCTCAATAAGAGAACTGTGATTTTTATAATGCCAGCTGTGTGACGAGGTGCTGAGCATCTGTTTCACACTAAGCACTGTGTGCTCTGCATTTTTTAAATCAGTTGGAGAATTCTCAATTCTGAGCAAACGCAGACCTACAAAAGTGGCCTGAAGAGGTCACAAAAGACCATTTTTAGAAGAGCTCTATCCTTTTCAGCCACATAAAAATGTTTCTTTGGACACTTGCCCTATCTACCAAAACCTTACAGGTGGTCAACAAATCCAGAGCATCACTCACATCTTGTAAACACTGTGCTCAAAACTGCCACTCCCTAGACACAGAATACCCCTGATCACCGATTGAAATGCAAAAGTGAAAGGTCAGTCTAAATGAAAACATTCAAAAGGGATCATAATACCCCTCATATTAATGTATGCAAAGTATGATGTATCCTTGATATATGAAATGATATGAACTTTTTTCTTTCCAAGTAACTCCCCCACCTTTCTCCAGTAATATACCACTCTTACAGTTGGTATTGGTGGTACAGTGCTGTATGATGTTTATGTTTAAAAATTTACTGACCTTTGACACATACAGGTAGAACACTTGCAATACATAACAAGAGTAGAAATTTACATGAAAATTTGCATCCTTTCTTGAAGTTTAAAAACTACAGACAGTGCCCATTGTTTGCCACACAAAAAAACGAGTGGCAACAAGAAAATTCATTCATTCATTCATTCATTCATTCATTCATTCATTCATTCATTCATTCATTCATTCATTCATTCATTTTCCCTTTATTAATCAGTGGTCGCCACAGCGGAATGAACCACCAATTTATCCAGCATATGTTTTACACAGCAGATGCCCTTCCAGCCACAACCCAGCACTGGGAAACACACATACACTCTTGCATTCACACACATACACTACGGCCAATTTAGCTTACTCAATTCACTTATACCGCATATCTTTAAACTGTGGGGGAAACCGGAGCACCAGGAGGAAACCCATGCCAACACAGGGAGAACAAGAAAATTCCACACAGAAATGCCAACTGACCCGGCCGGGGCTCGAACCAGCGACCTTCTTGCTGTGAGGCGACAGCGATACCCACTGCGCCACCGTGTCATCAACAATAAAATTCATAAAAACAAACAAAAAAAAAAAACAGTGACAGTTACAGTGACAATAAGCAAAGTGACAAAACTTGAGCGGAAAGTAGAGCACAATCACAGTAAGAGGTCACTTTCAAATGCATTCAAAGTTTAACAAACTTTAATATGACACAAAAATGCTTGGTTAGCTGCTATATTTCACTGTAAAAGGTAAATGTGACAGCACCCTTATGAAAGCACTAGCTAAATAACATGTCCACAGCACTTTGTCAGCGGCTGGTCAAGGCTGATACAGGCAGTAAAAAAAAAAGCAGGTCAGTCAATGCTGTGCATTCCTAATTCTGACACCAGACTTGGACTGAGTACAGTAGCAGAATTAAACAGAAGTAAAAAGAAAAAAGAAAAACTGCCTCAAAATCAATGGGACGCCACAAAGAAACAGTATTTCCTGTCTATTTTCCTTTGACCATTTTACAATCCCATTTTTCTTTTCCTTCATTTATACTTTCTCTGCTTTCTTTTGTCTAGCGTCTCTAGTTGTCATGGAGTAAGCGTGCACCTCTGAACAATGTTCTTTTCTTCCCAATCATGCTCAAGCACAGTGTCTCTTTCTATCTCCCTCCCCTCCCTCTTTTAGTCCTTTAAGCTCTGGCTTTTAGCAAGAACACAGGACTATTTCTTCCTGGGACTGAGAGAGACTGTCAGTGAGCTATGAGTTACAATAAGGAAGAAACAACAGATGTCACAGCAGTCAGGTCAATCGTCAAACCGGAATTCCACAGTTGGAACAACATGAAAGCGGCATGATTGTGAAATATTATCAGAACTCTTGACATGCTGTTCCATTAGCAGTGTTAAAAGTTAGTTAGCAAGGGGGAAAAAAAGAGCATTTACTCATGTTGTTCTAAAAATATACATAATTCTCTTTTGGGTGATAAAAATATTTCTTGGTTAACAACTTGAAATACAAGATATCTGCCCATGAAAAGCTGGAATAAAACCATGAGTTCATGAGCTAATAATATTCAAAGTTCACTGTCTCATCACAGTCCAAAACATAACCAGCACAAACATCTGTTGAAAGGAAATCCTCATTCACCACCTATATTGTCGAAGACAAACAACTGACTTCCTGCTGATCTTATATATGGAAACCAGGATGAGTAAACACAAGTGCTCCACATATAAAGAAACAGGCTCATCCTGAGGGTAGAGGAAACAAAAATAAAGGAGCACAATACGTACACAAAAGGGAGATCTGCATACTTCCTTATTTACAAAGAAAATGCATAGGGCCATACAAACATTTAGCTGGCACCCACTTCCATAAACACAGAGAAAACTACAGACACTGACCTACTTCACATCAAGGAGAAAGGGATGTCATGGACAGTGCCATAATCACCACGTAGTAAACTGAAGAGATAGATCACACCATTTACTTGTCACACACCTTTGTTTGGAAATACATGAGAGTGAGTGCCCTGCTGAACAAAACAGCATATGCTGATGAGGTAGGTCCTTGGTAGTTCTTTGCTGGTTAGGACCAGCACATGACCAGCAAGGACCAGCTTAAACCAGTATCAAATCCACAACAATAATTTTACCAGCATATATGCATTTGGGGCAGCACGGTGGCGCAGTGGGTAGCACAATCGCCTCACAGCAAGTAGGTCGCTGGTTGGAGCCCCGGCTGGGTCAGTTGGCATTTCTGTGTGGAGTTTGCATGTTCTCCCCGTGTTAGCGTGGGTTTCCTCCAGGTGCTCCGGTTTCCCCCACAAGTCCAAAGACATGCGGTGAATAGGTGAATTGGGTAAGCTAAATTGTCCGTAGTGTGTGTGTGTGTGTGTGTGTGTGAATG
>CAIGQW010054073.1:11160402-11180029 GCA_903798125.1 Danio choprae | reverse complement strand
GCTCCTTACTCAAAAAAAAAAACAACCTTCACTTAACTTAAAATTGTAAGACAACTTGCTGCACAGTTTTTTTTGTTGTCTCAAATCGAGTCAACTAGAGTATTTGGGTTAGAAGTTGAGTCAACCAAAAAATGCTTTTTTAAGTTGAGTCAACTTTTTAGTTTTTACAGTGTAGAGACCACTGCTGCTGTGGTGGGAGAGTGTGTTAAAAACCATGGATTGGTGGATGGAGTAAATAGCAAATAGCACCCCAGCTAGCAATTTTAGGTTCTAAAAATGTTGTCTTAATGTTCCCATTAAATTTATATTAATATTCTCAGCAAGTTTTTAAAATGTCATTTGAGCATTTCATGCATGTTATATTAATGTTCTAAGAACAGGTTTCTGCATTGCAAGAATGTTCCAAAAACATAATTTAAGATATATTATGGGCTAACATTTACACAAGTTTTAAGGAACATTACAGTATGTTTAGAGAATGTACCAATTTCTACACTTTGTTTTTTATTTAGTTGTTTACCTATTGCAGCTAATAAATTCCAAGTGTTTCACATTTGGTGGACAGTGATTAATAATGCTTGAATGCTCTTTAGCTATTTAAATTAGAAGACTGAAATTACTTTGGCAAAATGCAATATATTGTGTGACAGGCCATTCTTTCAAGAAACTTGTTTATTGATTTATTTCTAACAAATATATTTTCTTCACATTTTATAGATGGGAAAAGGCTCCTTTAAGTATGCTTGGGTCCTTGACAAACTGAAAGCTGAGAGAGAGCGAGGCATCACCATCGATATCTCCCTGTGGAAGTTTGAGACCAGCAAATACTACGTCACCATCATTGATGCACCAGGACACAGAGACTTTATTAAGAACATGATCACTGGCACCTCACAGGTTTTTATATAACCACAAACCAATCTCTTTCCCATTACACTGCCTTAATAATCTTATACATTGAATTTCTCTTGTTGATACAGGCAGACTGCGCTGTGTTGATTGTAGCAGCTGGTGTTGGTGAATTTGAGGCTGGTATCTCAAAGAATGGGCAAACGCGTGAACATGCCTTGCTGGCGTACACCCTCGGTGTCAAACAACTGATCGTGGGCGTCAACAAGATGGACTCTACAGAACCCAATTACAGCCAGAAGCGCTATGAGGAAATTGTGAAGGAAGTCAGCACTTACATCAAGAAAATTGGATACAACCCTGATACTGTGGCATTTGTTCCCATCTCTGGATGGAATGGGGATAACATGCTGGAGGCCAGCCCAAACGTTAGTGTTTTATTAGCTATCAACAGATTCCGTATTTTTAGATATTAATTAATATCACTGAATTAATTTGGGTCCTTTGCCAAGCCAAACTCTGATTTATTAAACATCTGCTGTTTGAAGAGGCAAAACATTATGTCGGTCAGTGTATGCTATGGATTTAGTATATACCCTACCACTGAATAATTTGTGATTGGTCAGATTTTATTAATTATTTACAAAAGAAGACTTTTGTGATCCAAATTAGAGAAAAATAGTGATATTTTACAATTAAGGAATAGTTTTCTATTCATTGTATGCGTTGTTTTTTCATTATTGTTTTATATGTTTAAAACTGAAATTTATTATTACTATTACGAAACATTATTACAAAGACAGCATTACTCAGCATTAGTCACATGATTTTTCAGAAATCATTTTTATATCCTACAACAATTTGGTAAACATTGCTTATTAATACCAATTTTAAAAACACATATGCTATTTAATATTTTTGAGGAAATTGTGATGTATTTTTTCAGTATTCAGTATATATGTTATAAACTTATCTTTTGAAATCTCTAGTAGAGCTAATGTGAATAGAACATTCAAAAGAGCTTTAAGAAAAAGAGCAAAAAAAAAAATCTGTTTAACCATTATAAATGTTTTTACTATGACTTTTTAATTTAATGTGTCTTTAAAAAATAATGTCTCAGAAAAAGGAATTAATTGACCCCAAACTTTTGAAAGTTTAAATATGTGTGTCCTAAGATGTTCTAGATGTTCAAAACCTTCCAATCTGTTACATTAACCAGCTATGATAATATGACTCTAGATGACATGGTTCAAGGGCTGGAAGATCACACGAAAGGATGGAAGTGCCTCTGGAACGACTCTGTTGGAGGCTCTAGATGCCATTCAGCCTCCAACCCGCCCCACTGACAAACCCCTCCGGCTCCCTTTGCAGGACGTCTACAAGATTGGAGGTACAGTAAAAAGGCCCTCAGACTGAGTAGCAATTAATGTTTTGTTTAGACATGTGACCATAGTAATAATTCTTTTTAAGTTATCTATGCAAATTAGGATGGGATATAAAAAAAAGCATTATATACTTCACCTTTATGTATGCTGATCTCAAAATAATGTTTTAAGGGATTGCAGATATACTCAGACAATTCCTATTTGTACTTTGTGCTTTTTCTGTCACTGTTTAGGAATTGGTACAGTGCCTGTGGGACGTGTTGAGACAGGCATTCTGAAACCTGGCCTGGTTGTGACATTTGCCCCTGTGAATGTAACCACTGAGGTGAAATCTGTTGAGATGCACCACGAGGCTCTTTCTGAAGCTCTTCCGGGTGATAATGTGGGATTTAATGTGAAGAATGTCTCGGTCAAAGATATTAGACGTGGAAATGTTGCTGGTGACAGCAAGAACGATCCTCCACAAGAGGCAGCGAGTTTCACTGCTCAGGTAACCTTGTAAGGCCTTCATCACACCAAATGTGTTTTTTTTGTGTTGAGAGAATGTTTTTTTAAATGGTTTACTAATGGTCGTCTCGCGTTTTAAATGCCTGCTGTGCCTTGCATTAAAAAAAAAAATCAATTCTGAGCGGAAAAAGCGAGGTATGACAGTTGCTTCTTTTTCAATCTCCAATCAAATGAAATCAGAGACAGGCTTTCCATTGAGGTGACAGCAGTGTTTTTGTTGTCAAAATTACTGTGGACACCTTGAAAGATGGAGGAGAGACTAGTGGTCGCTGTTTCTAGTTATCCGGAGATGTATGATCAAAAAGTGCATCAGAACGGAAATACGCATTCGGTGTGATCAGCCCCTAATTCACTCCAAATGCGTCTTTGCTTCTAAAAACATAAGACACAACGCTTCAGAATGGTTTGAAAAAAATGCACCATAAAGCATAAGGGTGTGCGGACACAGCCACTGAATTAATGTAAACCAAAACTTGCAACGATTTCCCACCTCCGAGTGCTTCTGGTTGATCTACTGCTTTGGAACTGAAAGTGGTGTGCAACGCTGCTGTAAAAGTTGAGTGGTGATCACCTGTGTGGGACTTTAAAAAACACGAGCAGAATGGTTACACATGTCCGTCAAGCGTGTGTGTACATAAAAAAAACAATAGAAAAGTGGTGCACTGAAAAGAAAAAATGCATTCTGTGTGAACGGCCCCTAACACTTATCATGATTTTAATTTCATGATTTTCACTTATCATGATTTTAATCTTATAATGATAATAATTTCATTAGCTGAATATGCTTATGGTCTAACAGGTGCTGGTGTTTTTAAATGTACCTTTTTTCACAATTTGTTGTCATTACAAACTCCACACTTACCCACTCTCTGCTCTGGTCAGGTGATTATTCTGAACCATCCGGGTCAGATCAGTGCTGGTTATGCCCCTGTGCTGGACTGCCACACTGCTCACATTGCCTGCAAGTTTGCCGAGTTAAAGGAGAAGATTGACCGTCGCTCTGGGAAGAAGCTAGAAGACAATCCCAAGTCCCTGAAGTCTGGGGATGCTGCTATTGTTGACATGATACCAGGCAAACCCATGTGTGTGGAGAGTTTCTCTGAGTATCCTCCTCTTGGTAAGCATCATCTTCATTTAAGTTTAAAGCTATAGATTCCTTTTGTGTGTTTATTATCAAGCACTTTATTACAGAAAAGAGCATGATGGGACATTTCGAACAGCGCTAACGCATGCTTTAAGACAGTTTATGCTGGGGTGATGATGAGAGCAAGTTATATACTATTATAACTGCAAGATATTGAAAAAAAAACAAAAAAACTGACGTAATACTTTATTTTTCTGCCATACATATTGCGATATTATTGAATCATGCTGAATAGCTCTATTTGGAAAGAATTTAGAATTTTTGAATGATTGGGGATAATTTTGTAGGGCAGTGCATCTGGATTAAATATAATAATATGCTCACAAGCATATATAAATACAGTAGAGAAAAGTTACAAATGAAAGAAACTTGTGGAAACTTGTGCTTTGTGGATTTCTGGGCTGTCTTTCAGTATTGGTGTGCACAAATTGAATAATGAAATGTAAAATAACACTGTACTGCATAGTCTTCATTGTATATATATATATATATATATATATATATATAACCTGTATAATATATATAATTACCACAGTACCTATAGAATCACCACAACAGATTCATTCAAGTATTTACTTTATGGTTCAAAAACCATAGTAGAATATACTATAAATTACTATAATATTTTTTGAGGTGGGATGTCAGTTCAGGTCTACATTATTAACAATATTGAGATACAGCATTTGATTTTTAACATTAACTAATAGTATACAACATGCTATTTTTCACTAATTCATGGTGTTACAGTGTTTTTACAAAAGACATTAATATGGTAAATACATTATTATGGCAGCATGCAATTTGACTTTCCAAGAAAGTTTTTTCTCTTTGACTAATAAAATCAACTAAGCTGTTTCTGATGTTCTTCATTTCCCAGGTCGTTTTGCAGTGCGTGACATGCGCCAGACCGTCGCAGTGGGTGTCATCAAGGGGGTTGAGAAGAAGACCTCGACCTCCGGCAAGGTCACTAAATCTGCCCAAAAGGCCCAGAAGAACAAATGAATGTTGTGCTGGGCTGCAAACACTTGGGTCAGCCACACCATCCCTCCTCTTTTCAACTCCATAAATAAAGCTCGGTTAATTATCACAATGCATCGCAAAAGCAGAAGAAGGAAAAATAATACTTGCATCTGCTTGACAAAGATTATGATAGTGATAATAATGTTTAATCGTATGTTCTCTTTGAGTTTGAAGTCTTCGTTGTACTATTTGTTCTGTTGTTAAAATGTTATAAGCACTTTAAGCAGATTTGCCTCTAGTGGGAGTGTGGAATTAGCATTGTTTTTCTTTATTCCCAGCTTGTGTGCAATCCCTAAACCCTACTGCTAACATTGCTTGTGTGACCTTGCTAGCAATAGTAGCTAACTGTTTCAGCTTCTGGTCTACTAGGTTTGAGATTTTATGTTAGTTCATTCTGTTTTGATGTGTCGTGATGTAGCTTCATAGTTGCACTCATTGTCTTTTTTCTGTTAGCATGAAGCTAAAGTAGCTAGCGCACTTTACTGTCTACCCCGACAGTGCACTAAACAAGCATGCACTTTGCACTTGCACTCATGTACTTTAAAGAGAATATGATTCTCTCTTATCTAATGTATATCTGGTCATAAGCAACAATAAAATACATTTGAACTCTGATGTCTACTTATAAATGACTAAAAAAGCAAATAATATAACAACATTTTCAGTCATATTTGATTAATGTAGGTTCTTGTGTTTAGGTCAGATATTTCCATCACTGAAAAAAAAATCATCACTAAAATCCATAAATCTATCCATTAATCCATAAATCCATCACTGCCTGTGCACATAAATTGGTAAAGACTATTAAACTCAACCATTAATAATAACATAATAATTATTAGCAATTATAATCATATATGTGGTTAGCACTGTCACCTTACAGCAAGAAGGTTGCTGGTTTGAGTCCCGACTGGGCCAGTTGGCATTTCTGTGTAGAGTTTGCATGTTCTCCCCGTGTTGGCGTGGGTTTCCTCTGGGTTCTCCAGGTTTCCCCCACAGTCCAAAAACATGCGCTTTAGGTGAATTGAATAAACTAAATTAAATTGGTCGTAGTGTATGAGTGTGTGTGTGTCAATGTGAGAGTGAATTGGTGTTTCCCAGTACTGGGTTGCGGTTGGAAGGGCATTCGCTGCATAAAACATATGCCGGAATAGTTGGTGGTTCGTTTCGCTGTGGCGACCTCTGAAATAGAGACTAAGCTGAAGGAAAATTAATGAATGAATAATCATATTAACAATATAATAATTGTTAATTGTAATAAATCACACACACAAAATTAATAATTGTGTTTTTATTGTTGTTAATAATCACAAAACTAAACGGTAAGATTCTAAGAGCTGAAATTATGTGATCAGAACTGAAACAAGACAAGTAATAAAAAAAATACAGCAAATGATGTAGTACAGAAACTATGAGGTGCTTCTTTCCTCTCATTTAATCTGCTTTATCAAAACTGTACAATTTTCAGCAGCATCGGTTTCCTTCATTGTGTCTGGCACTTTTTTTTTACATAAGGTACGTAACCTTTTAATACATCATGATTCGATTCAGAAAGTGCAAAATATGTCTACTCTCGGCTGTGTTCTGACACTTTTTTTCAATCCAGTTGTGAATTTCAGGTTGACAAGGCTTTTTGTAATGACATTGGAGTAATGTATCTCAAGACATGCAGTGTTCATGCAGCCCAGTGAATAGTTCATGCCATCTCTGAATTGGATCATTTCAGCAGTTTATGAATCTACCACATTCTATTAAATTATTTTTTTTTATTTTATTTTACAGTACATTTGAAAAAGAACAATGCATGCAATGATATGTATGCTGACCAATAGAGTATGAAATCGTAACCGAAATTGTAATTCAAACAGTTTCTTTTAAATAAATCAAACTAACATGTATAAAAAATGATCTAAATTGACTTTGCCCTCATAAAAATACAAAAAACTCCAAAATAAAAATAAGCTTTCATATCAAAGATTCATTCCATGAGAGGCAGATTCTAAGAGTGCAACTCATTAAGAGAGCCGAACATGTGGCATGTTAATGGTCTCATTGCTGCCTGTATTGGATGTATGTCCACTTGCACGGCTGTGACTAGCACCCGCCGTAGTGCTTGTCCTAAGCAGCTCGGAAGAGTAGGACGCATCAATGGGGGCCTGGGAGAGAAAGTCAAACCCTTGAGTATGTGTCTTTGTTGAGGTCTCCAAGTCTCTATCGCTGATGAAGAGATCAGCTTCTCTCCAGCCCCCTGCGCCCATCTCAATACCACCAGCTGAAGAGTCCTGGCTGCTGCTGACGCTGGTAGAGAAACTAGCCTGACTAGAATGCGTGTCCACACCCAGACCCTCCAAAGCGGGTTGAATGAGATCCTGCACAGATAGGGATTTCCCCAGTCCTCTGTCCCCACTGCACTGGCCCTGAACTGGGGCAAGAGGCGAGACTGGAGCAAGAGGGTCCATCTCCACCTCTGAATCCAGGCTTATATGTCTCCTCCAGGAACTGTCCTCTTTAGCACTGGGTTTGTTTTTCTGCTGAAGTTTGCAGATCATACTAGAGTTGAGGCCAAGGTCTATTCCAACTCCTCTGAAACAAGACTTGGCGTAGTCTGCGGGATCAGACCTAGTGGGTCCCATACTGCGGGCATGGCCTGCTTGTGAAGGAACAGTGGAAAGTTGAAATTTTGAAGAGGTTGTGGATGAGAGAGGTGGAGGTGGTTGGCCCACACATGGAAAGTGGCCTATGGAGGAGTGAAAACTGTTGGCGCTTAGGATCTGAGATGGACTGCCTTGTGCTGATGAACACTCCAGTGATGGGGTTGAAGGAACCTGGAAGGTCGATGGGTTAAAAGGGGAAGCAGAGGCCGGGTTGAGTCCTGGGGAAGATGTTGTGGAGTTGTTCTGATTGAGGTTCATGAGTTCATTGGGGGCTAATATTAGTTGGAGGGCCCTAGGGTGACTGCCACAGATGGACTGGCTGACCTGCGACGCACAAGAGAGATCCTTACTAAGGATGGTGCTCTGATAATCTGAAGTCTCCTCCAAACCAAAAGGAGGAAGTGAGGAAAAAGTGAGGGCTGTGGAAGAACCCTTCTGCAGAACCTGCCGGTAGATATCCAGCAAAGAGTCCAGCTTAGACTCAATAGATTGTACCTACAGAGAAGAACACAGAAATATTATCTGACTCAGTGTTGCATGAGTCTTTAAAGAAATAGTTTTCCCATGAATGAAAATAACCTCATAATTTACTCACCATAATTTTGTCAGATGAACACAGATAGAGTAGTTTTACTTTTTTGTTCTGGCTCTTCCATGCTGTATAATGGTGTTGGGAAGTGTCCATTTTTTTATGTTTCCAAAAACACATAAATCCGCCTTCAGAATAACCCATTTGCTGCCAGGTGATTAAGCATGTCTTATGAAGTGGCTACTTCATAGCGGAAGTTCCGGGAATAGATGCTTTTCATGGGAATCACTTTCCACACAGTTTACAACAGAAGTAGCAAGAAGTTTTCTAGCAGAATGCACATCTGAATGCTCAAGTCAGGGACTTGAGTTTGTTGATTAAAAATTCTAAAATATTTTTGTTAACAAAACACATCTGTCCCCTTCATAAGACATGCGTTAACCCCCTGATGATGAATGGGCTAGTTATATGATGGAATTTTGAAGGTTCAAAAAATGGACACTACTTAACACTGTTATACAACACGAAAGAGCCAGAATCAAATTTTAAACTATTCTGTTTGTTTGATAGAAAAAAAGTCACATACACCAAGGTGTAAAGTAATTTTACTTGATTACTGTACTTAAAAGTTTTATTTTTGGAGATTTGTACTTTACTTGAGTACAAGTTAAATTTAATACCTTCACTTTTACTTTCTTGGTATTTTTAAAGAAAAATTTACTTTTTACTCTTTACAATTTTATTTACAGTCAAAAAAATAACCAATTTTGTTGATGATTTCATTCTATTTTCCATTGCTACAAACAAACCAATTGAATTGCACTGGATGTAGATGTACCTACAATTTGTCTAAAAGATGCTAGTACTTTTTATTTGGTTATTGTTATCAAACACCAGCTTCAATTCACTCATGTTTAAAATCAATTGATCATCCTTTATGTGCAGAGCTGTGTTTGTCAGTGTAGTGCTATGGTGTTTACATTGACCAGTTGAGCGTTTGTTAAATATACCAGCGTCACTTTTCTTATGTGTAGATGTTTGTTTGCAAACATTTTACAATGATAATGGCAGGCTCCAATGTCAAGCAATAATAAAATATTCATATTAAAAACAGGAGATGGCCTATCGTGATCTTACATTTTGTCATCATTGTGTGGAAACTCCATGTCAGTCATACAGACAAAAGTAAGCAGAAGCTTAAGGCTTGGTTAAGCACTGTGTGTGCTGCGCTGATTTAGCTGCTTCTCATGAATGGACCGCCATTCCTAAACATGCAGTCTCAGAGAGGGTCAAGGTAGCAGCAGCTCATTGAAGAAAGTTATAAACCTTTCATCAAGACCCTATAGTATCATATCAACTTGTTTAAAATGGGCAGCCGATGTCACCTTTAAAGGTAGCTTAGGCGATTTCAGAGAGCCCAGCAAGCATTGAAAGCCAAATATCCTTCACTTTCTATATAATCATTGTCAAAAAAAGAAAAGAAAAAAAAAACAGGCAAAATGTCAAGACGAGAGAGTTACTGTAGATTACCTCATGTCTCATTCACCAGTAGGAAAACATTACTGTAAAAAAGTGCATAGTATTACATTAGCAATATAATAAGTTAGTCTGCATAATGGGAATTTTCTGATGACATGTACTGTCAGAGATAGGCAGTAGGCAGTTTTTATTTGTCCCACACCTTCCACACAAGATATAAAAACTCTAATACATTTAGACCACTTAACTTTATGAGTGATATTGAGATCTGAAGAGCCTTTCAACCAGCATAACAAAAACTGTTTTTGAAACAAATGATCTATCAAGCCTTTAACTGTGCAGTGTACCTTTATCACCACAATGCAGGGTTAACAGCACAAAAGCACTACTTCATAACACCATGTAGAAAGTGATGCTAACCAGACTTCTAAATTGTGTGAAACAATGCTTTACCAGAGTTAAAAGCAAATACTAAGACACAATTAACCCTGGGGTTAAGTGCAGTGTGAAAAACCCTGATGATGAAAATATAATAAAATATGAGATGGATTAATTCAGAGTTACAAATGATATGATTATTTAATGCATTGTTTAATACAGAGTCTCTTTACTCACCTGTCTTTCTACCTTGCATACCCTTCCCAGCATGCTCACATCTTCCAGAATGTCTCCGTCAGATAACAGCTTTTCTCTGACCTTCTTATCCACAGGCATCTGGCCCCTACCCAGAATCTGATCAACCCTGAAAGTGAGACATTAGCAGAATGAGACCAGGAATGAAATATGAAAGCAATTAAGGCTCATATTAAATAATCATACAGAGAATTGATTAAATCTATAGCATTTCCGAACAAAAAAAAGGCAATAATATTAACCTACTAAAATGTAAATCTTGCCCAAAACAGATCTAATACCACTTTAAGACACACAAGAAAAATGCAAAATGGAAATAATATCAATCTACTGCAATGTAAATATTGCCACAAACAAATCTAAAGCCACTTTAAGACACAAAAAAGCATAAAATGGTAAAATCACCCCCATGCACACACAAAACACATAAATGCCTATGATATTAACCTACACACTTTAAATCTGGTCCCAAACAAATCTAATGACAATTTTGGACACGCAAACACTCGCAGTGATATCAACATACTGTAAATCTTGCCCACACTGTAAAAATCTAATGACAAAAAGTCAAGACAACATTCATTCATTCATTTTCTTTTCGGCTTAGTCCCTTTATTAATCTGGGGTTGGCACAGCAGAATGAACCGCCAACTTATCCAGCATATGTTTTACGCAGCGGATGCCCTTCCAGCTGCAACCCATCACTGGGAAACATCCACACACACACACTACGGACAATTTAGCCTACCAAATTCACCTGTACCGCATGTCTTTGGACTTGTGGGGGAAACCGGAGCACCCGGAGGAAACCCACGCCAACACGGGGAGAACATGCAAACTCCACTCAGAAATGCCAACTGACCCAGCCGTGGCTCGAACCAGCGACCTTCTTGCTGTGAGGCGATCGTGCTACCCACTGGGCTACCGTGCAGCCCGTCAAGACAACAAATATTTTTATTTTGCTTAAACATATTTTAATAATTTAAAACTTTTTTTACTGAACTAAATATTTTTAGTTAGTTTAATTGATGTAAGTTAAGATGACTAGAAAAGTTCATTTGATTCAACAACAAAAAAAAATAATGCAGCAATATTTTTTAAAGTACACAACTAATTCAATGCCACAGAATATAAGAAGTGTTTTAAAATATGTAGAGAAATTCACGGCTGACTGCTGTTCCTTTAAGAATGTCAGCAACTGTGATGTTCTGTTTTGGTCACATGGTGGCACTGGTCTCCCCTCTCTAAAAACATTGATAATTAGACTCCACCAGGCGTCATTGCAGAAATATGATGAAAACAAACACATGCATGCACACACACACAAAATCTAGTGAACAGAAGATGCTTATAAAGACATAATGGTTGGGAAAAGTTAACTTGACACACAATTGTCTACTTTTTGTAACATTTTAAGTTGCTCCGAAGGTCTTGGGGGATAACAAATTGACCACTTACTGCACACTTCACAATCTCAGTATAGGTATCAATACATCATTTAAGGATTGTTTGTTGATTGATCATTAACACTGAGTAATCAACCCTTTTCACAACTTAGGAAGCAGACCTGTCATTATTAGCTGTCAGGTAAGTAAACTTCCTCCCCCCTGTCAGGTAAGTAAACTCCCCCGCCCCCCCCCCCCCCCCCCCCCCCCGACCCCCCAGCTGTAGGCACACTGTCCAACTACATTCAAATGCAGGTTGTATTTTGAGTTTAAAATATATGTAGCCATGATGTATGCAATAGTAATATATAACTTAAACGTTCCACATTATATTCTCTGGCAGAACCTCAGGGCCCACCACCCAGTGACCCATATATGACCAAGGAGAACCACTGCTTCAGGGCCATCAGAACATGTGACATGATGGCATTAATGTGACTCAGACATAGCAGTATAAATATGATATAGAGGTCATGGACATGGCCACTAACCGTTATGAACACATAAAGTAAATGTTTCAGTTCAAATACCAAACAATGCATGTGTTCAGACTATTTTTGTGCAAGATAAATGATCTCAATGGATCTAAATCTTGATTGCTTGTGCCACTGTTAACCTCTGATGATTGGGCTGTAAGTTTTAGAAGTGCTTGTTGGTGTTCTGTTCAGTAAAATGTGTAATGGATGAAAGTGTTGATTTATAATGAATGCTGCAATGAGTTTTGATTGACTGTGTATGGGGTTTGACCCCTGCTCCAACTGCACTGCTATTAGTTGTAATTGATATGTAGAGATGGAAGCTCTAGTCATTAGTGTGCATGCTTTATTTTGCACTCGTGGATTATTTCCTGTGGCAAAAAAGACTAAATAAGCATTCGTTCTCTGGGGTCATTGACAAGAAAATGCTTTCATACAGTCCATTTCCATGCTTCAGTGCACTATATGCTTGATAAGTGTTAGTGTACATACAGTATGTGTTCATTAACTTTCAAAAATGTACTGTTTCTAATGCAATTTAATTTAAAAAGCATTTATTCATGTGACATTACTGTTCTTCAGTGTCACATTTTTCAGTCATTTGTTGTTCTAATTTTGGTGCTCAACTAACTAACTAACTAACTAACTAACTAACTAGTACATACATACATACAATATATACATACATCAAACTTTTTAAAGATGTAATTTGATGCATATTATGGAAAAATGTTCATACAGTATAGCTGGTTTGTCCTACCTGGTTTGCAGACTCTTAATTCGGCAGAGCATGTCCAGATGACCAGCTGAATATTGCTCTATTACATCCTTCACATCATATGGGCGTAGAGTTTCCTTAAACTTCTTCTTTGCCACATGGAATTTCATGATCCTGCAGAATCATACACTAATATTATTGTTCAATTAAAGAAACTGTTGTTGGGCCAAATTATATTGAACCAGTGCCTTAACCTATTTTGCCCTTTTGAGTGAAATTCAATGTCAGTGAACCTCTTCAAATATCTCGGTTCAGATATTTTCAGTGTAGGTTGATTCAGCATTAGCTCAGCATAATGTTTCTAAAAACTAAGGTGACTCAATAACATTGTAGACAAATTCAACAACCTGAAAAAGTCTGAGCCTGGTATCACACACCCAACAGCGTCCAAATAGGCCCCAGCTGAAAGCTACAGGGCTACCAAAGCAGTTTGCCTACAGCAACAGATATTCAGTAAAGCAGGACACTCTAAACTATACAGCGAGTTCATTTCTCATTTTTTAGAGAGAGGCTGGAACGATGAGCACATACTGTCAATCTAGTGCTTGCCACTGACCCACACATTTTAGACAAAACAAAAAGAAAAGAGTGTGGCTGATGAGTGTGAAGTGTGAAGATGACAGTATTCTTTCTTGATAGTGAAATTAGAGAAACGAGATAATGAGGCACTGATTCATCTCTTGCTCTCAGTGACTGAGAATAATGAAATATGACTGACATGAAGACAATGCTGCATTCATTAAAGGTGAAGTGTGATTTTTTTGGTGTTTTTAAAAAAATCCTTTTCCTAGGTTAGACTATTTAGTTTAAGTAAACTATTTGTAAGCTGATTGTCCTAAAAAGTATAAACACAGTGGCTCTGCTGTGCTCTCTCAATATTAGCTTGAAGCCTGTACCAAATTTAGAAATTTACATTGAGCTAGGCGTCACGGTGGCGCAGTGGAAAGCACAATCGCCTCACAGCAAGAAGGTCGCTGATTTGAGCCCCGGCTGGGTCAGGTTTCCTCCGGGTGCTCTGGTTTCCTCCACAGTCCAACGACATGCAGTACAAGTGAATTGTGTTAACTAAATTGTCAATAGTGTATATGTGTGAATGAGTGTATGTGTATGGATGTTTTCCAGTGATGGGTTGCAGCTGAAAAAGCAACCGCTGCGTAAAACATATGCTGGATAAGTTGGCGGTTCATTCCACTGTGGCGACCCCAGATTAATAAAGGGACTGAGCCAAAAAGAAAATGAATGAATGAATGAATGAACATTGAGCTAATCATAGACTTTCTGTACCACAAAGGTAAACAGGTTACACTTGAGTAAATATAATAACTGATAACATAACGATATATTGGCTAGTGATTTGATATCGGTAGCCAAGGTTGATTTTTTCCTGTGGATTGACTGGTGTACATAGATTTGGTTGGGTTTGTCTAAATGAAAGCATTTCAAGCTGTTTTGTGATTCAGTAACTCCAGACAACATAGATTGACTCAACAAGTGGTGAGTTTTGATTCTCAGACCGGTAGCTGTTGGTAGCACAATAAAATAAACAATTTACTTTTTAAATGTATAATACATCTGACTTACCTGCACAATATATTTTCATAGCTTGGACTTTGCTTTGGTTTATAATATTATGCTGACGATTTGAATTAATTGATGCTACACATGCTCATTGGAAAACACACTTCAGACTACATTTTATTTGTGAAACTGCAAAATCATACTAAATAATACTTTTTACAGCAATTTGTAGGTAAAATGAATGCTTTTGTTCCTTTTTTACACTAAGGATAGTTACAAGGACATGTTGTCAATGAATAAATGATTATATTCATACAGTTCTTTGTACAACCATTCTACAAAGGGAATAAAAGCAACTTACAATCAAGGTAAAGCTGTGGTTGCAGTGCACTTTTCTCTTACACTTGCTTTTGAACACATTATAGGTTGGGTTTAGAGACCCCACTTTTTCATGGACATGTACAAAAAGAATGTGTATCTGAAACTTATAACAAAATATACCCTAACTATTGTATTTCAGATTGACAAAAATATAGACAGTGCCCTCTAGTGGATTTGACATCTGAAACGTGCAATGAAAGGTACCCGGAGCAATGTATTTTATTCATTCATTTTCTTTTCGGCTTAGTCCCTTTCAATGTATTTTACATTTTGCAAAAATGTAAGCAGAGGTACATATTTCCAATGAGCCTGGGTTGAATTCCTATCAGCATTTACTGATGGCTTATCAACAATAATACCTATGACAATTAGACATATAATATAAAGAGCTCTGAGATATTGTAGGAAAGAAATGGGAGGTTTACCTCACTGCTCTGATGACGGTCTTCAGTGCAGGTGGCAGATCCTCCACTGACATGTCACAATGGCA
The DNA here is from genome assembly GCA_903798125.1 of Danio choprae. NCBI lineage: Eukaryota > Metazoa > Chordata > Actinopteri > Cypriniformes > Danionidae > Danio > Danio choprae. The sequence continues at coordinate 11,164,741 of CAIGQW010054073.1, read as the reverse complement.
TCCTTTCTCATCAAAAGCCTCATCCACAGCAACGTTAGCCTCACCTGTGACACGCACAATGACAAATTTCAAAAAAGTAATTAGCACTTGGAGAATAATATGTCAGTTAATATGTCAAGCAAAACTAATATGTGAATCATCAAATGAAAAGAGCAGGGAAAAATGAATATGCAAGACTAAGATAAACAAATAATAAAACTCATTTGTCATTGTAACGCCCGGAGGGCGGAGGATGACATCACGAGAGGGAGACGGAGAAACATTACAAAAACGGGTTTATTAAACACTTACGGGAAACATACACGGGAAGACAGGACGAGACCCACACGAACCAAAGGACGAGACCAAAATACCAGACGACGAAGGACACAGACGAAAGGGTAGAAATAGAGGAAAGGATGATTACGTTAATGACACAAGAGGGATGAGTACAGGTGAAACAGATTAACAATGACGGTGGCAGGAGAAGGACAACAAAAGCACATGACAAACAACGGATGACGTGGACGAACACTGACAGTCATACAGTACTTTTTTATATAAAAAGGCACTCCTACTCAGAGGACAACAAAACAACATGAAGAACTTGTGTCACATTTATTCGAATGGAAATTAAACAATGTGATACAAAAAAAAATCTTCACTGTAGATACAGCAATGAAAACATTTTCACTTTTTCTTATAATAAATATTTTCTTTTAAATAAAATTACACTTGAATTGAGCTAACGAGGCATGTTGCACTTTAGGAATTTAATTATTAGTCTAAAACAAATTAAATTCAGTGCAAAATGTAATTCCACTTTTAACAGATGATGTTCCAATGTGACTATCAGTGCTATTCGGTGTGACTTTTGAGACATATACACCACGGGAGCTCTAACGAGAAGTGAATGTAGAATCAAGCACATTTCTGGACCTATGAAAGGCTATATGTGGCTACAGCTGCGATGTAAACCAAAGACTGTGAAAATGAACATGTGCTGGATGTACAGAATTAATCTTGCCCTCTGCTTCATGAAGGATTCTTACAGCCTGACTAGAAAGTTGGCAATCGATCAGTCTAGTAAAAAGAAAGATATGTACAGCCATAGGGCATAACTGAGGCAAAAAAATGAAGGTTTCCTGCTTGTGCTTTCAGGCAAAAAGATTATTGATTTTAGAATTATACTTGTTCCTGAAAAGCTAACACTAGAACTACCAGAATTCTCTAACTGCTAGACTCTGCACTGCTTTTGACCACTCATACTAGACTGTATTGAATGTTATTTTTGTCAGGTCATATTTACATTCTGTTGAGGTTTTAAAATGCTTTGAATGTCTGTTTTTACATTTTATGATTTTTTGGGTAATTTTTAACAGTGTAAGAGATGCTGCCCTTGAAGACGTGAGCCTCGCTTTGTATTTTTCCATCACAGAGAAAATGTTGTTTTCGAAAGTCTAAATGCCAAAAAATATCAACTAAAGCAAAATATTTTGTAGATAATGCTGTGAATTTTGGAAATCAATACATCTATTTGTTTTCAATAGACTACATTTTGATTTTCAGACTATAAAACATTGTGGAGTTAATGAAAACCATCCTGTGCAGTCACCACTTGAATCCAAAGCCATGAATAAATGGATATATTATGTTAGGATAGATAAAAGCTAAGAAACATTAGAACACAATATTAAAATGATAATGAATGAATGAAATAGTTCACAGAAAAACCTAATTACAGATACACATTCAACGTAGATCGATATTCTCTAAAAATAAAAGAAACACATCATAGTATATAATAATTAATAATGACAAAATTTTTTTATGTATATGTTCAAATAGCAACAGGTTTACTCTCTTTTTTATAGTAAAGTTTTTTTTGTGTGTGTAATTCAATTAGAATTTAAAAACTAAATTATAAATGTAGTCACTGAGTACTCATGATGAATAATCTGACCTGTGTGTCTAAGTGGGAGAAGACATCCCACCTTCAGATGTCAATATGCAAGGCCATTAGTCACACTGATAATAAATACAGGAACTGCATGACTGGTTATATTTACAGACTATGATTGTTAACAACAAGTGGCATGTCTGTTTGATTCTTGTATGATTTAAAATTAGAAATGTAACATCTGAGAGTGTTGCTAGCAATTGCTTTACATGTTTATTTCATGTAAAGGCTTCATGTTTTATGCTGTAGGCAAACACAGTACAAAGCATGCAAGCACATAAAGACACTTATAGTTAGGTAATAATTTTTAACCATTAACCATTTGACTAAACTATTCTGATTTTATAATATTACATCAAATGCCTTGCAGCTTTCCCTCTATGGATTAAGACTTCAGACTGCATCTATATCAAGCCATGTCTTGATATACAGTATGCATTCATTAATGTGTTTGAATTATACATAATACATATATTACTACAGAAGAGATGCCATAACCTCGCAGGGCATGGAAAGAAAGCCTCAGGCGGTGTAGTCAAATGAGTGAATGAAGTTTTCTCATTCATTGCAATGCTTTATTGCTTATCTACTGCTATACACTAGTACACTTCAGTCTTTGTATTTAAATTAGTTTTACAAAAATGACATTTACTCTAAAAGTACTTCATGGATTTTATCACTTTGCTTGTCTGTCAGACTGTGTTCTTAACACTATTAATGGTGAGAAATTTTTGCTGGTTACATATACAGTTCAAGACAAAAGTATTAGCCCTCCTGTGAAATTTAGATTCTTTTTCAAATATTTCCAAAGTGATGTTTAATAGATCAAGGAGATTTTTAAAGCCTTTAAATTGCACTCTAAGCTGAATGCTAATATCTTGCAAAATAATTAGTAAAATATTATGGACAGTCATCATCGGAAAGACAAGTTATTAAAATGAATATGTTTAAAACTGTTGAAAAAAAATCTTCTCTCCATTAAACAGCACTATTTAAAAAAAAATACAAATTTCACAGGACAGCTAAGACTTTTTGTCTACACATAATGTTCACTCATTCTTTTTCTTAGGAATATGACACTGTTCCTGTAATAACATTGTTGCTATAATGTGCAACTTTCGAGACATGACAAAAGTTAATTCTGCTTTGAATTGTTTTGATATATTTTAATTGGTAGTGCACAAACAAACAAACACATTATTGTGTCTTTCAACTAATTACTTCGACTCAACATAACCTCCTTCATTTACTGAATGTTTGAGTAATATCACATTTGCAACCCTCTACTGCACTCTTGCCTGAATGCCATTGGTTCAGTGAACAGATATTCTTTAAACCCCATTATACTGATCACGTCACCACAGGGAATGATTGCATACTGACAAAACAAATTAAAAAAATAATGACTGAAACATGATGCAGGAGAATGATTAAGAAATTACTCCTACAGTGTACTCTAAGAAAAAACAAAAACTGCATAATGCAAAGCAGTGTATAAATGTATATGTAAATAAAAAATCAGTATGGATATACTCCCTCATATTTACAAATTACACTGGACCCTATTTTTTTTTTTTTTAGTTTTCAATCAAAATGCAATCAAAGCCTTTTGGAACCCAGTTAGGATAATTTGGATTCACAATGATCTCAATCAGATGGACAAACTATCATTTTTAGCAACAACCAAAAATGATGATAATTAAAACTATAATCATTATCAACATAACAATCATCATAAGCTCTCTAATGTGCACCACGACTGGCTGTAATTATAAGACAAAAATCACGTTTGCTAAAAAAAAAAAAAGACAAAAGAACGAAAAAAAAAAATCACATAGATTATCATTAATCTGTAATTAACAACTCAAAGTAATCCTCCAATCAGAAAGGAATTCACCTTCAGGGGTGGACCGCGATTGGCTCTTGAGACGGAGGGAAGGTCTGAATCGGGTGCGGTCATTAAAACTCCAACTCTTCTGGACCTTGGCAGGACTCGATCCATCAGTGCTGATTTCAGCTCCAGGCGAGCGTCTGTCTGTAACAGACGTCTGCCTGCTTTTAATGCTCTGGCCACGTGGACTTGCCATTCTTACCCGGTCCTTAAAACTCAGTTTCTGACTAAGAGGGGGAAAAAGACAGAGAATGAGAGAGTAAAAAAAAAGAGCAGCACTTTCCTTCCTGCCATGAGCCATAGTAAAGACCATTTTTATTAGTTCTGCATTACTTGCTTAGACCCTCATAATATTAGAAGTGCAGTCAAACAAGCACTCTAAACAATCATTATGAAAAGGCCCTTCAGGTATGATATGCCAAGAATAAATGTAAGATGAAAGGCCTTAGAGCAATGGACAAGGACAGAGGAATAAAAGTCCATTAGAAGTAAAAATCTATCTATCTATC
>CAIGQW010054073.1:11143819-11160392 GCA_903798125.1 Danio choprae | reverse complement strand
ATAGTTTTAGCCTTCAAAACATCGAGCCATTAGTCTTAAATGACTAAGTCAGGGGTCACATCCCCTGTTCCTGAAAAACTACCTTCCTGCAGATTTCAGTTACAACCCTGACCAAACACACCAGCCTGTAATTATCAAGTGCTGCTTCAGGTCCTAATTAATTGGTTCAGTTGTGTTTGATGAGGGTTGAAGCTGAATTCTGCAGGAAGGTAGTTCTGCAGAAACAGGGTTGATGATCCCTGGACTAAGTCATTAAATGCATCATTAAATTATGACATTGATGCAGTCATAAATGGTCAAGCATATTTTCTACACATTTTTTTTTAGATGTTTTGTAAATTTGCCATGCGTTTTACAAAGTGCAAGTGTATCTTGACTTTCACTAATGAAGATAGATTAACCAATGATAAACCATATCTTTGAAATAGCTCAAAGGTGAATCTCATGAACCTTTAATTGGAAGCAAACATAAACAGAAGACAAAGAGTTACAAAATGCTGACAATGGATGAATCTCCAGGCAATGATTACGGTGACCAACTGAGAGGAGGAAGAAGAGAAGTAAGCGTGCATGACGGAAAGGTACAGAAGGGCAAAACAAAGGCAAAAACACAAAATTACTGTAGAAAGGCAAACGCAGGAATTCCTCACATGCCAGTCTATCGGGCCACTAATTCTCACCTACATCACAACCGGTTTATCATTGGTTGATCTACATTCTTTTCATTACTGTAGTAAAAGAAAATATTCACCTGCACAATGCAGGGCAAATTCACATGAACTGAGAAATGTTTCGAAAAGATGCTTGAAAGCTTATGACAACTAGATCAACACTTTTGAATTCAAAATTGAAAATTTCATCTCTGATATGAAAAAATAGACCAAAGCGACTGAAAAACTATACAAATCAGACCACTAGTTTGTAAAAGTGTTGCTGTGAATCATTATTTCAATCAATATCCCACAGCAAGTAATGTATACATTTGAAATGGATATATGGCATACATAAAAGTTCAGCCTTCTGCATTTCAATACAGTAATTGTCATCCACACTGTTGCCATAGTTTACAACAGAGTTGAAAAAATGACTAAGATTTTGACTTTTGATCTTTTTTGAGAACAATGACACAAGGACTTTTCATTTTGATGGCACTAATATGTTCATTGACATAAATTCTTATTTTTTCAGTATTTTTGAGTGAGTTACAGACTTTTGCTGGTAGTCTATTGTGTTTTGCTGTTTGTACAAAATGCTTTGATAAATTCTAGTACATATGTGTTTGCAAATAGTAATGATGATTAAAGAAATGCACCAAAGTGACTGAGAAAAACTGACATATAAACGCAGAGATATTTAAGAGCGACAAGTCAATCTTTCAAGGTCAAGTCTATGTCAAATCCCACATGAGGCCAGATGCATAAAGCACAGTCCACACAGGGGTCACTTTCTAACCAAGCAGCCTTCTGTAGGTCAACAGTATGATTAACTTGAAACCAAGCGGCAACCTCCCGATCTCCCTTGTGAAGCCAACATGGAAGTGACTGAAGCTGCAATTGAAGAGTACGGATGCAAAAACCTCTAAGTGCCATATGACATTTTCTTATGTGTGTAGGTCACTTTTATGGGGAGGAATAGGTTATTTTCATTGCCTTTAAATAGGACCTATTATGCCCCAATGTAAAATAAGTCTCTAATGTCCCTAGAGTTTTTATGTATAGTTTCAGCTCAAAATACTCAACAACTTATTTTTAAGAACTTTTTAAAACTGCCACTTTAGGTTTTGATCCAAATTGTGCCATTTTGGTGAATGTCGCTATAAATTCAAATGTGATTATGCTCTCTAAAAAGATCGTTACCATAGCAGCAAATTCACTCACTAATCACTAATGGGTGGGACTTTTCCCCTCTGATGACATGTACAAAGGGAGAATGTCAATTAAAATGTTTTTGCAGACTGTTTTTATGAACTGTGATTATAAATAGAACTAATAGAATTTTACTATTATAAGCTTGCTATATTTATACAATGTTGCCACACAACCCCCATTTTTGCACAAATCATTTTTGCATAAATCCCCTTTAATGTGAAATAATTGATCATGGTTCGAGGCTCGGCTGGGTCAGTTGGCCTTTCTGTGTGGAGTTTGCATGTTCTCCCTGTGTTGGCGTGGGTTTCCTCCGGGTACTCCGGTTTCCCCCACAAGTCCAAAGACATGCGGTATAGGTGAATTGGGTAAGCTAAATTGTCCGTAGTGCATGGGTGTGTATGGATGTTTCCCAGAGATGGGTTGCAGCTGGAAGGGCATCCGCTGCGTAAAACATATGCTGGATAAGTTGGCGGTTCATTCCGCTGTGGCGACCCCAGATTAATAAAGGGACTAAGCCGAAATGAAAATGAATGAATGAATGAATGAATAATTGATCATAAACAAGAGGCTGAGAAGAACATTTCAGATGGCAGATGGTTTTTGCTCTTCAGTTCATCAACTGGATGCTTTAGGCTGGCTCCAAAAATCCACACAGACTCCACACCTTAAAATGGCCAACTTTAAAGCAAAAAAAAAAAGTCTTTACAGTCATTACAAAAAAAAAAGTTTTGATGTAAAAGTCTAATATAACCATTTGTGACAATTTTTTTATAACTCATTCCTTTAATTTATATTAAGACTTACAATTCTGCATAATCATGAACAATTAAGTGACAGGTATCTGCTGCTTGTCGTCCAATGATCTGAGTTACATTTACATAGTTGAAAAACACGATTTAAGAATAACGCAACCAGCCATCTCTAGCTCCGCCCACGTCCCCACGCATTTTCCATTACCGGGAGTAATGCACAGTTGAAGTGATGATGAACAAGATGGCGACGGCTTACCCTGCCTAGTTGAAGCTTTATTTGTGCTTTTCAGAAACATATAGGTTACGTCACAGGTTTTTATACAGCCAATGCTACTGCAAATAAAAACATTTTTCACTCTCTGTTAATGTGCGTTTTTCGACTGAAAGGCCATACGGAGAAAATATTTCACATGACTTCCATTGTTCAGCTCTTCCGGTTATTCCACAAAAAAAGCTAGTTTGTATGTTTTTGCAGAACACTTGTGAAAAATCATTATATGTATCCAGTTATGCAGTCCTCTCTATTTCAGAGAGAACAATAGGACAGGCAGCTGAACATGAGTCAGAGAAAAGAGCAGCGGCCACTCAAAAATGCAGCACTGCAGTGAGTCATCCACTTCTGCTCAATAATGTCACATTAGCAACTATGCTAATTATGGTATCATTGCCTCTTGGTCATTGATGAGTAGTGCATCATAAATGAGCGGATGGATGGTGGTTTCACGCAAAACAACTGGTTAGAACTCACCAAAGAATCATATCCAAACACCTTTTTGAAATCTGTGATTCACTTTCAGAAATACAAAATAATGTGGAAATTATTTAGTCTGTCATTGTTCATATAGGCCACGTCATTATGGCTTAGTATAAATGCTTAATTGATTCAACAATTATGCAAATGACACCACTAGTTCTCTCTGGTATCAGGACTGATGACATTCTACATTAGTCGCTGGTGTGTAATGTAGTCATTCAAACAGTCCGACTTTACTTTTTCCATCTCCATTATTTCCTCTCTCTAATTGAAGCCACTGCCACAATAATCATATTTGTCTGGCAAGTGACAAAACGCGAAAACATGAATACATCTCAATTATTTGTAATTTCGTATTCCATCTGCTCAATGTGTATATGTGTAATAAAACAAGCGAGTGCACTTAGCAGATGACAGTGAACAGACATCAGAGGAAACGACTGGTCAAATGTAGAAGCCTACTTTGTTCTCAGAAAATAAAATAAAATAAATAAATCAATTAGAGAAATTGTGATTTGTGAAGTTGTTGGTTAAATATGATAATCAAACAAAAACTAAAGTCACAATTGCATTTCAAATGTACAATTCCCTTATGAAATATCAAACTGAAATGATAATAAACAAATCCATAATTGAAAGACACCTACAATATATGAAGTCAAGATTACAAACTGCATTGTACAATATAGTAAGTGACAATCTTAAAGAGAAATCATGATTAGGAGATAATAACAATATAATGCATAAAGCCACAAATCTCCCAGGCAGGAAGAGACTTCCAAAATTAGATTATTTGCTTAGACGAACAAAAGCAAAAGTATTGCTCAATTGTAGATTAGTTACAGTATATGGCACGGAACAATACAAACCTTGTTGCTGACTCTCCTTGATCCTTCCTTTGGGTGTCAGAAGGTGAGAAAGAAAAACACAAACAAGTGAGATTTGACATTGACCTAAAGCAGTCTTCAGATTCATGGAATACAGTTTACCATGACATATATCATGCATACTAATGCACCAAAAGCAACAGCCAGTTCAAAACATTAGCATACACATGCATACCAAAACATGCTTTGCATTGCAAGAAATTCAGAAGCTCAAGCAAATTAATGTGCCATATACATTTGGAGTCCTGAAAAAATATCTTGTTTATTCTCTATGTATTTTAAACAGGTCTATTCTACAGGTATTATGGGTTATAAGGGTACATGTGAATGGTAAACCTTGGTAAGTGGTAAGGCTTTTTCTTAATCATGTAGACAATTTGACATTTTCTGCTAATAATATTTACCAAGATAGAACTCTACAGCATATTCACTTTGTCTATAATTGAGGCATTATGAAACAGAGTGAAGGCAGAAATGTAAAATTGAGCAAAACATTACTGTCCATTTACTTATTTTTTCCCTTTCACTTTGAGAGAAAGACTGTAATCAGGTGGTTTCACAGACAGCTAGACCTACAATAGACCTGCTTTTGTCTGTGAAATCAGAGCTTGCTCTATAATGATTCTTGTGGATGTCCATACATTTATGATACAAAATGGACATAGAAATTGACAAATGTAGTTTTTTGAATGCTGAAATGAAGAATATATGAAACATGAAAAGAAGAATGGAACATATTTGTAGGAGACACAATAAAGTAACACAAACAAACAGAGGGAAATTCTCTCTTTGTGGACAAAATGGAGTAACGGAGGGGTCAGATAGGAAGTTAAAAAAAAGCAGCTGCCAGGGGTTTGTACCTACTTTGTAGGACTGCAGGTATGCAACGCCTTCAAATGAGGTTTCCAGGTAGCAACGGAAACCGAGTTCTCATCAGCCGCATAGCTACGCCACACACACTACATGCAAAAATATATAAAACCAAAAGAACGAGGGATAAAAGTAGAAGAGGAAAAGACAGAAGAAGAACAAGCCCAAAGAAGATAAAGAGAAGAAAAAAAGAAAAACAAAAAGGAAAAAAAAGCATATTAGTAAAAAAAAAACTACACAGGTTTTTCGGTCAGAGCAGGCACCAATACATGCCTCCGTAAAGGAACTGTAGACTCATAATGATGCCAAGTGGCCTGAAGGTAAGGACGACTACCATCTGTGGAGTAATATCGCCACGCAGCCTTATTCAGGATTAAGGAGAGTAAAACATTGTGAGCAGAAAAACAAAACATGGACGTTTCCTCAATATATTTTGCAACACATTCAGGAGATTTTTTATAACTCTTTGTTGCTGGTATGAAAATCAAATCTGTTCAAATGAAAGGGTCATGAAACTCTAAAATACGTGTCAGGGTCCCGCTATGACAGTCTTGTCTGCCCTGTCAATATTTAATATTTCCCTGTTTTATATTCATTTGTGTTGGCCATGTGCTCCTCCTGTCTTGATTCCTTGTTTTCATTTAACACCCCCCCCCTGTTTAGACCTTGTTAGGCTGATTGTGTTTACCTGTCCCTTGTGTGTGCTCTGATCTCTATATATTATACTTTGTGTCCTCATCTGGTTTGTTGCATGTGAGCGTGTGAAGTATTATTTTTGGAATCTCTGGCTTATCTTGTATCTTTGATTTGTCTTATGTCTAGCTTTCTTGTCTTGTTGTGTTAACACCCCCCCCCTATCACAGCCCCCCCCCCCAGATAAGATAAGATGCATATTGCAGGCATCGGTAAAATGTTAGTAGTTAGCAGTGTTTATTTTATCAATAAAAATAAGGGAGAAAAATGTTTGTTGCCTTTCCCTTGAACCAAACAGAAACTTGACAGGTCTGCTGCACCAGAAACATGACTGAAAAACAATGAATGCATGCATTAATCTAATGAATGATCAGCAAGTCTATAATGTAGTCAAAAAGATAAAAAAAATAACCAACATTATTTTTTTTATAATCCGCGGCATTGTGCTGTTTATTCTTTGGGTGAGTGAATCAGAGCACGCACACTCAGTAACATAATTGCTTCAGCAGACCTGTCAAGTTTCTGTTTGTTTCAAGCCATTTTTGGACATAATATGTTCACTTTTTTAAACAAAACATTTAGTCTGACATTTATGTTTCCATGAAAATCCTGAATCAGCCAATGAGCCAGCATAAATCACACAAATATTGTTTAATTATTATAAAAAAAGGATTGTTTCATCAAATCACTATAGTATCTTAATGGCTTGTCATTGTCATAAATAATATGTGTGTCTTTATCATATGAGACTTTATCATATGAGATAATTTTTTTATCATAAAATTGCTTTAATGGTTCCTGTGTGGCATAAATTTACATTCATAACCCCTCAGTTATATTTTAACGCAGTTTATCCACATCTTGACTGTTACTAATCTTCAGAGCTTCTTGATAATTAATCAAATGGCTTAGATAAATACTTCACACAATACAATACAGAACAACCTAAAACTGGTAGTTGCTTTGCTATTTGTCTCTCCTCTTTCTTCTCTTACAAGAACTAACTAGTCCTAAAGAATAGATTTTCATGACCCTTTAAAACCAGTGAAACACTAGATGTCTAAGCAAATAAAGTCTTTTTGCTGTGAATTGAATCATATTAGTCTGTGTTTTTAGGTAGGACTATCTGCTGTCTCAGCCATTTCATAAAAGAATTATCAGGCAACACAGACAAACATTCTGGTGCAGTCAGTCATGAATAACAGTTACGTAAAAAAGACACAGGTACTCTAAAAAGGAACATGAGTCTATATGACACTATAAGCCAAATGTCATTGTACTAGATTGTGTAATATCACCAAATATGAAAGTAGATTAATGGCTCTTGTGTCTGACCTGTATGAGGCAGGCAGCAGGGTTCCTTCTCTTCTCAAAGTGCTTCTGTCTGTGCTGTTCTTGAACCTTCAAGGCAAAACCTGAACCCAAAATACCCTGCAATTGAAGAAGAACTATATCACTAATACTATACTTTAGAAAAATGGACAATACTGTACCTAGTTTTGAAACTGTATCTACTCATTGCTATTTTTTTTTTACATTGTCTGCATTTTTAAGGGCGTCACGGTGGTGCAGTGGGTAGCACGATCACCTCACAGCAAGAAGGTCGTTGGTTTGAGCCTTGGCTGGGTCAGTTGGCATTTCTATGTAGAGTTTGCATGTTCTCTCTGTGTTCGCTTGGGTTTTCTTCCGGGTGCTCCGGTTTCCCCCACAAGTCCAAAGACATGCTGTATAGGTGTATTGGGTAAGCTAAATTGTCCGTGTATGTGTGTGAATGAGTGTGTATGGATGTTTCCCAGTGATGGGTGGCAGCTGGAAGGGCATCCGCTGCGTTAAACATATGCTGTATAAGTTGGCGGTTCATGAAACGAATAAATGCATCTTTTAAAATATTTGTTTCTGTATTCTCTGTTTTCTCATCCATTTTGTAGTTTTGTATGAATACTTCATTTGTATTCCCTAAACACAATTTCTGTTGGTGACACTGCGAGCAATGTGCCTCACAAAGAGATTATATAAAATAAAAAATAAAAAATATGCTAATAATATTATTTGATTGTGCAGAGCTTCCTGGAATCCAAGAAAAACAATGGAAACAATTTCAATTATGCAAATGATTTGAAATGGATTTATTTATTTTTTCATTGTTATTATCGGTGTTGTATCTGGAGGAGTGACAATATACACAAGCACTGAATTAATACTGTAATTAGTGTAGAGACACCAGGCACAATGTGAGAATGGTTTTTGGTTTGTGTGTGTGTAAGGTTTACCGCAGGCAGTGTGAAGAAGGAGATCCCAAGCAAAGCAAAGCCAGCAGACAGCATTCGTCCTGTCCAGGTTTTCGGAGTCTTATCTCCATAACCAATGGTTGTAAGAGTAATCTATAAAAATAAATACATAAATCAGTAACCACATCCTCACAATATATTTGTAACTACAGTATGTAGTTAATATTATGTAGATACAAACACACGTGTATAAACTTTATTATTATATGGAATGGCTGGATTTCATTTCAGGACTCACATTTCAAGATGTTTATAAACAAAAACAAAAATGTATTTACATATGTACAGTGTATGTGACTCATTCCAGAATTGTGGGTATATTGTAAGAATTCTATCTATCTATTTTCCTTAGACTGGAATGATAAACAACAAATGTATAATTTACAGTAAATTTAATCCATTATTAATGTAAACCAATGCAAAATGCTTGTGTGATGATGAACATCTGATTCTGTTACTAATTGCTGTTTCATTTATTTTAAATCTTTTTATTTTGCTTTTTATACCATAACAGACTTGACATTAACAGAGTTGACATTTTCCACCATTTTCCGCTTTAGTTCAAGATGCTAAACTTCAAATACTACATGGCATGTCTAAAGCATAATTATATGCATTTTCATCATCTTCTTGTTTTTAAAAAGTTAATGAGAAATTTACTGAAATATCACAATAACAGAGTTGACACATATTTAATCTACTATTAGTGTATAATAAACATTTAGTACACATGAATGAGAGAAGATTAATGACATGCCTCAATGCCTTCCAGAGTTTCTCATCAGTGGAGGTGACATCACTTGGAGCAAGTCACATGCTTTTACTATCAGTGCTTTAAATATCTTTATGAGTTTGAAGGGACAAACACAATTTGTATTTTTTTTCTGATACAAATAATAGAAAATAGATGTGTCATGCAAATGTTTATTTAGCTTAGAGTAAACACACAAAATATGAAAATGTTATTTAATTATTTCATGATAATTGAAGCTGAACGTATGATTCAAGAGGCAGAGACTGTCAAAAACAGGTAAAGTGGGAGCCTTTAAGTTAATATTTTTAAGGCGAAATATCCCTAAATACAAAAACAAACATATTTCTAGAAATAACTTGATATACTTTAAACTGTGTTATTATTCAAAACTGTTTCGGTGATTGATTTGCTGTAAAGTTTAGAAGGTTTATCTATTGGCGATGAAAAATGTTCCCTCAATTCTATAATCACCCATGTATATGCATATGTAAGTATTCACATTTTTAAAATGTCATAATACCACAAACCAGGCTTAATCATTAATACGACATACACCAGAAATAGTACAATATACTATTTCAAATACAGTGCAGCTGACAGAAATCATGCTCATCCTCCCTACATGTGAGATGGCGTTTAATGTAGTTTGGGTCATTTTCGTTTTTTCTTTTAGTTTATGGTTTTTGAGGGTGATGGCACATCAAGCTGCTTGGCATCTGCCTAATTCTTCTGCAATGCAACTCTGATTTTGCATACAGAGCTTGACTGAATTTGATATATGCATGCATGCATACACTAGGTACAATTGTGCATAATCATGATTACACTGCCATTTTTTTTTGTATAAATTCAGATTTATTGGTATAAAGTAATTCTGGGTTAATTTAGCGATGCTGTACTACACGATTATATATATATCTTTATATATTAGTCTCTTAATTTATGCATGAAAAGGCCCTTTGTCTTTTTTCCCTTGGGTTAAAAAATCCTGTCTGAACTCTATTCTCTGAACAGTCAAAGGCATTCAAGCGAGCCCAGAAATGGCGTCATTTTCTCAATTTGTGCCATCATGATTACTTTCTATCTCCATGGAAATGGAATCTAATGGCGCCCCATATAACCTTTATGGAAAAGGTTTCAATTTCCTAAACAAGGTAGGAGGCAATGATCAAAATGCTAAAAAAAAAAGGGGTGAGTCTTAAATTATAACAAAAATTTGATTTCAAGGTTCATATTAAACTAAAACTAATGCGCCTTGCAATTTTCAGGTAATGTTGGACGTTAGCAAGAGCAGGAAAAATGGCCTCGAATAATAACTGTACAAGAGTCACAGAGGTGCTAGAACATAAATCTGGCACCACATCAAATATGAATGAGTTGTTTTGTGAAGTTCAGTAAAGGCCAGAATATTACCTCATAGAATGTACCATTATGTAGAAATGTGCGATGTGAAGACTCACCGTGCCCCACCATAATGCATCAGCATAGGTGGCAAAGTCTTTATTGAACTCCTTTTCCACCAGATAAACCAGGAAAGAGGAAAAGATGAGCACAAGGAACCCAATGTACCAGGCAGTGACAAGTTCCTATTAGATAGAGAAGCAGATATCGAGGACGTTTACAGAAGATCGGCAGATTTCAGACATGGCTGTTTAATATAGACTGTCATTTCAAAAACAAATTGTGCTTTTAAAATTGGTCTGCTCATGCTCATTAAAATAATTTTAGATGTCAATTTGTCAAAGATCAAGTTACCTTGCTGTGTGCATAAACTACAGACCCCAGAAGCTTCCAAGTTCCTCCGCGGCGGTCCATGCGCACCATTCGCAGGATTTGTAAAAACCTTAAGCTTCGCAGTGCAGATGTTGCAAAAATGTTGCTTTGACTCCCTGCCGAAACCACAGCAACTGAGGCAATCAGCACTATAATGTCTGATGATTGGAGAAAAGAACAGAAATATTATATTGTTAGAAAAGTAATATGTGTACTAATATGATCACAGAAGATTGCATGTAAAATATCAAATTATTTAATTATGTTACATGGTCAAGTGGACAATTTGGTTCTGACAGGTCAAATTTTAAAAATTTTTTCACAAGGAATGTTGTCGCAAAATAAATCTCATTTTCAAGATAATGCTAAAATCTTTTTAAAAACTAAGGCTGTTGAATAATAGATTCAACCTCTATGATATCTAAAAAAAAAAATCCTTTTTAGTCTGAAAGTTGCAAGTATGTTCCTAGGTGACCTGTTCATATAATGATTAAGCTGTAAATCCCATTGAACAAAGCATCCATTAATTAATGGACCTCAACCTTTGTGACTTGAAGGCCACCTATTATATTTCCTCCAGCATTTCTGCTGTAATTATGTCAGACCTGCTTTTTTCCCTTACATATTTTTCAAAAGCAAAAATGGTGAACACCGATGTATTAAAGTAATGGACTATGATTCATTTTGTGATTCTGGGACTGTCGTGATGAAATGATATAAATAAGATTTCAGTTGAAATATATTTTTACAATACATGATACATATTTCATTATCCTGAAAAACGTAATATACTTTAAAATTATTCAAATTAATTTATTATGCACTGTATTTTTTTAAGTCAAAATCTTACCCCTTTGTTAAGAACAACTGCTGTAAATCAATCAAAAGTTTGTAATTTGTTTAAATATCTCATTAAACTAAAACGGCCAATGCATTTAAACACAGGTAAATAAGAAGGCCATCTTCTCATCTTAAATGTCTCAAATGAGATTTCCTTGAGAAACACGGCCATTCTGTTATTGTAAATCAATTAAAAAGATTGATTTCCAAACTGTTATCTTGCCCTCATTCTGTGGGAAAAGAGGGAAAAAAAGCAAGAGTAGGACACGGGAAGTTCACACAGAAACCACATCCACTTGGAGAAGCGACATCAAACCCTCAAAAAACACAAACAACTCCAAGGCACTGCTCAACTGCAATAATATTTTCTTTCTCTTTCTGATCCCCCCTCTAATTTCTCATATTCTTTGTAGTTGATGAACTCAAAACTTTCCAGAAAAACTGGGCTTCATGCTCCTCCACTCTCCTCCTCTCTGCTGTCATTCTCAGTCAAATCAATGCGCTACATGTGTTCTCAAAGTCTTCAGGGAGTCTCGATATGGGAGCGAAAATGCTTATTTAGGTGTAGAAGTGTTCTCTAGATGTATAAATTATGACACCGTTATCCAGCGCAGCAGAAAGATGACTCATGAACTCAATGAAAAATACATTAAGCTTTCACAGACCACCACCACACTGCAGAATCAGCCCTACTGGAAACTGATTTTGTTCCACTATCTTATAAACAAACTTTAAAAATGATGTAGCATTATGGAATTAGGGGTCCATAAGCCAATGCAACATTTAGGCAAGTACTATCTAACAGGATCCTAAAAGTTTATATTGGATTTAAAATAGCTTTTGAGTGCAAGATTTTCAGTGAGGTCAGCTTTAGATATTGCACCGAGAAAATTGACGAAGAAATATATAGCTATATGATACCGTATATGAAAATAAAATTATTCTGATATGTGATATGACAGAATAAGTTGACAGTAATTTGACGGGTTTTTGCCAGCAAACCTAATCTGAAACATATGCTTTCTGTTTTAGCGGTGCACTAACTTTGAGAACAGACAGGGGACTCTCATTTGTGATGTTTCTGTAAACCACTGAAGGGTTTTCCTGCGTTACAACAATACAACATACATCATCATCTGAACACCATTCATTCCCTGACAGGGTTCATTCATCAGTTTAACACACAAATCCCATCTAATGGAGGCTCATGACTTTTTGAATCAATTAGGAAACATGCACTTAATGTAAACTTACCAAATAAATGACTGAATATATTTATTTTGGAAACAGCTTCTCAAACCATTTGTTATGAATAAAAACAAACAAGCACACACACACACACACACACTAAAAATTAAGACAAATATTTTCTTAAAGAATGCAGCTGCAAATTATATAAAATTCATATCACATGCTTTAAAGCCATCAGTATGCTCAATCACCATTAAATTCATATTTGTTTTAAGTAGTGGACTAATGTTTATAGTATATATTGGGTTTCACACTGTAAAAAATTTATTCTAGGGACGCACCCTGTCAAACCAAGGCACAGGCAAAAATGTTCTATGTTGCTTCTTGCACATTTCACAGCAGCTTCAAAGTCTGAATATAGCCATGGTATTGTGCAAGGAACCATGTGGAAGTGAGTCTTCATTAATTGATAATAGCCTCGTAATCATACTTTAAGTGAAATTAAAAGTGCTTTGGGCTCTGCATCCCCCAAAGTTAGTTTTTCTCCGATGTAAGCATTTTTTTTTTTACGTTTTCAACAGTAACAGAACAGCAAGGCATTGGGATTTTTTTTCTATCTGTTAGATAATAAATAATGTTTAGCTTTGAGTAAAATGCAGCAGGCTGCACGGTGGCGCAGTAAGTAGCACGATCGCCTCACAGCAAGAAGGTCGCTGGTTCGAGCCTCGGCTGGGTCAGTTGGCATTTCTGTGTGGAGTTTGCATGTTCTCCTGGAGTTTGCGTGGGTTTCCTCCGGGTGCTCCGGTTACAGATGAATCGGGTAAGTTCAAATTGTCCGTAGTGTATGTGTGTGAATGAGTGTGTGTGGATGTTTCCCAGAGATGGGTTGCAGCTGGAAGGGCATCCGCTGCGTAAAACATATGCTGGATAAGTTGGCGGTTCATTCCACTGTGGCGACCCCAGATTAAAAAAGGGACTAAGCTGAAAAGAAAATGAATGAATGAATAAAATGCAGCACTCATTGATGTCACATTTGAGCCAGCCATCCAATCACAGAGGAGACAATGGGACAATACTTCCCTACTTTAAGCACAGAAATTGAAAAGTGTAAGATAAACTAATATTGCTCTACACAGTGTTTCACTTTTTTAATAAATAGTCTGAATTTTGGTAGGTAGACACACAGTTGGTAGACACACAGACATACTGTCAAAACTGCAGTGCACGATATGTGTTAATAAACAAATTGGTACAGGGGCAACCTCTCCAGCTTTACAACATGTGTTTTTACTAGCTGGTTTCTGTTACACTCACCACCCAAACCTCAGTCCCATCTGGGTCATGGCACCATCATAACCCCTCTTTAGCACTAATAAGGAGGCTAAAGATCACAGCCTCAGGTATCATTCGCTTTTGCTCACACAGCTACTACTAGCTGAACTCCATCACAGAGGCATGTTTTGCCTGCCTAATAACCATCTCACCATTCATTTATAGCAAATTCAGTAAGTATTCACTATAATATATAAATATATAAATGTAAAACATTTCAAACTTTGGTGCCTGGTCAACTATTACCCAAGCTTGACATCACACAACATGCGTGCACATCACAGTGCTGGTGCTGAAGCAATATATTATACAGCCCTAAAATCAACATTGTCATGCTATATGCATTTGTTAATGCTTCATTATGCACCTTGTACAGTATAACACTAACAATAACTGATTCAGTGTCCTTGATGACCAGACCTTTGCTAGTGTCTGGGTTTGTGTTCACAATATACTTACAAAAGGGAACAGGGAGCAAAATGAAACACAACATTAAAAACCTCAAAGGACATTCGGTCTGCACACATAGACACATTATTCATATTATTAATGACATTCATTACTCTCACTGGTCCCCACTTAGATCGTTAGGACGAGGGCTAAGCGTTAGCACTTAAGAACAGACACCACAAGCACCTACACACACTTAAACAAAGCAAGACATTATTATTAGCAAAGCCAGAATTAATGAGCTCGCACTGTGTAACAACAGTCTGGAGAACATTAGACAGGTTAGAGGTCACTGAATGAGAGCTGTTTGCTGAAGTGGATTTGCAGATTTTTGGCAGCCACTACTGGAGGATGCTGAGTAAAAGGTTTAAGGTCAAAGGGTAAGTACAGTAACGTTATTTTACAGGCATAAGACAGTACCTTAATGGTGATCTACAGTTATGTGGCTGTTGCCTTGGTTACTGAGGAATGAACACGGTTTGTGTCATCTTGGAAGGATGAAACTTGCTAGACTGGAGAAATGCATTTGTGATGGAGGCCAGTTTTATTAGTGTTACTAATAGCTGCCAAAACATATGATTTGCTTGATTGTATGAACTGAGACTGGGAATATACACCTAGGATTTAAAAAAAAATCATGAATACATAAAAATGTAATACTCTATTATTACAGTTTTAAATAACCGTCCACACCAAGTAACATAGATAACATAGATAATTTAAACATAGATATAGCTTGGCTAAAACAAAGCTCAATTCAGGCTGTCAGTGAATATCTAATAGACATCTAAGAATAGCCCAAAACTAGACTATCAAATGCACAGATTAGACAGACTTCACATGTGCAATCATTAATTCCTGTGTATTTGATGACTAGTCTAATTTTAGGCTATTTTTAGATGTCTATGAGATATTTGTCTATTAGATGTTTATTAGATTATTTATGCACTTGGATGGGTTAAATGCCGAGCACAAATTCCAAGTATGGGTAATCATACCTGGCCAAAAATCCCGATTTGATTTTACTTTTGAAAGCAATATAGCTTTCAAATTATAGCAATATAGCTACAATATAACTTTGTTTTAACCAATCATTCTATGTTTAGCCTCTTATTAGATGTCTAATAAACTTATAAATGAAAAAAAAACCCAACTTGCTGGATTTTGTTATTTAGTTTATACAACATTCTTTCTTGTTTTCGAATATGCCTGCAGAATTTCTTAAATTATACTGGTGGAGGATCAAATTCATTCGAGTTTGCTAAGTAGTGCTCTAAAATTTCAATTGTCTTTTTATTGTAGCTTTTTTTTAGTTGTCTAGACTTGAAATACGCTGTATATTTTAAGGCTAGCTCCTAGTCCAAAAAGTTTAGATGATTTTGTAGATAAGAATAACCTTACCTTGGGCACTTGTTATGGAATTTAACTGTGACTCAGATGCATGTTCGCCATAGTGGTTAACATGAAAACAATAATTGTTTTGGGTATATCTAATGGTCAGTCTTTAGTCTCATCTAGTCTAAAAAAAGATTCTGAGTAAAAAGATTAGCATATTGTTGTTCATTAAATATTATGGTTGAATCAACAATATTTTATATAAATAAGAACAGTATTTAATGACAGTACTTTGTATTGCAAAACAGCCTGTGCTTCTTGTGATGATTAACATTTCATGTTACATTGTTCAGCAATCAGACGGTGGTAGAGACTATTATATGAGTCATTTGCAAAGATTTTTTTTATTGAAAGGAATCAAAGCCAGCGTTGTCATGGAAAATCCCATTGAAAAACAGTTGAAAGTATACATTGCCTTTTTCTCTAGCAGCCATTACTCTTTTATTTCACTATTCTTTGATATTTTCATTGTTATTCCTTGTTATCAATGTTGAAAACGTATGTACTGCTTATTTATTTATTTTTTATTCTGAGGCTTTTTTTAGGATTGGAAAATAAAATGTTCAAAAGGACATAACATAACAAAACAGAAATCTTTTGTGTCATCAAAAATGTCTTTGAAACTTTAGATAAAATTAAATCCATCTTTTCCATCCATCAACAGCTGAATATTTGCTAAAATAATAATAATAATAATAATAATAATAATAATAATAATAATAATAA
>CAIGQW010054073.1:11116315-11142050 GCA_903798125.1 Danio choprae | reverse complement strand
AAAAGTCCATACTACATGCCAGTTTTAATTTAATTTGAATAATTATTATAGAGTTTGAAAAATTATTTTACAATAATTTTATTTTCTCCAATTCATTGAAATACTATTGTAAGAAAATATCAGCAAATTCATGGAACATGTTTCAGTTTTGCCTTTGCCTGAATTTATATAATCTAATCCTGTTTATATGAAATAAGCCTGCTCCCAAGCAGGATTGAGCTTACCGACTTGTTGCTATGACAACAACGTCTGGATGAGTTTTGAAGAAGGAAGCTATCCTGGATTATGTCAGATAGTCAACAATCAAATCCAGGTAATTGAGTAATCCACAAACACATTTCTGAGACCTGGGGTCATTTTCTTGTTCAGTGCTCAAAAGATTATTCATATTTATCTTATGATTATCTCTAAGTTTAAAAAGATGGAGACAAACATTTTGTTTATTGATTTTTCATTAAAACGTCTCCAGTCAGTTCACTCAAAATAAATAAATGAAGTTATTGTCTCAAAACAGAATGAACAGTAGGCAGTAATTCCCTGCTCAAACCTATGTAGTTTTGTAACAAGTTTGCACAACCCGAGTCTGCAAACATAGTTGTTACTATGGCTTGGAAGAGTTTGGTTTGTGTTGTTGACATGTTGTGAAAACATTTGATTCACATCCAAAGGACGATGATTCACATCCATCCTTCAATTGACAGAGTAAAACCAAATACATAATTATTGGTCATATTACTGTGCTTACAAGTCTCAGTTGTTGAAATTCACATATGGCAATGGGTGTTTGGTTTCCAACTTTAGACCAATCACAACAGATTGGGTCATCTGACCATTCAAAGCAGAGTAGGCTTTTGGAAAGAAGGGGTTTATGAAAATGAATCGATGAACCATTAACGATATTCTGAGAAAGAAGCAATGCTCTGATGTATATTATGAGAAAATAAATGTGTTTTTTGACCTTGGAGGGATATAAACTTCGTAGATTTGTTGTTCTAAACAAAATTAGGAAACTTTATATAGCAATATAGAGGTGCCGAATTAGCATTCAGGTGTGTGTGGGGACTCATCATGAGGCAAATAGAAGCTGAATTTGGTGGGTAGCAGAGAAAAGCACTACATAATAGGCTATATAGAAAATGTTACCTGCTGGAGCACAAATCAATCTCAATGAATGTTGCAAATGGAATTTAAAATGGGCACCATCCCCAAAAGAGATGTAGTAAAAACATTGCATATATCTTCTATGCCAAGTCAATGTCATCCTTTAATTGTACAAAAAAATAATAAATATGTACATACGTATATTGGATAAATAAGCGCAAACATTTTTACTTAGAACAAGAACAAGACTTTAAGGGTTACAGTTTAGGACAGTTTAAGGGTTACAGTTCAGTTTCAAAATACTAATTAATTGTAATTTAACATTTTAATATTTTGTCACTATTCTTCTAACCAATTCATTTTACTAGTTTGTCTGTATAAAATCTTGACTCATAAAAAAAGATAAAAAACAAATTATTTTATGTTGTTTAAGTTCAGGCTCAAATAAGTATGTTTGACCAGTTTTGCATCAATATATCTGTTACACTGTATGGCAGTGGAACATTATTTCATTCATATTTTTAAATTTCACAAATTAAAAAAAACAAAAAAGAGACTTTTAGATACTCTACTTGTGATTAACATGCTGTCTATGTATATAAAACTACTTTGTTATTTAATGCAAATTTAATTGTAATGATCATTAAACAACAATTTGGATTATATAGGTATAAAAATTTAAAATGTTTGGATATGACTGTTGTGACATTTTAAAAGGTCAAACAGTACAGTTTAGAGCGTAAGATGTTAGAGCGATGCTTTTAATAAAATGTCTACCTTTAAAAGTTTTGCGATTAATGTTTTGTTTTATTTGGATTTTGACACTGTATTCCAGCTCTTACCAAAATCAGAAGACTGTGAGAGGCCATTTCCTGGTGATCTGGAATAGTAGAGAAGACAGACAGAACCAAGCAGCCAAACACCAGCACAAACCTGTAAAAAGACAAAAGAAGGAAAACAAAATATTTATTTATTGATTTTAGTCAAAGATTTGACTAAAGATTTCTCAAATATGAAAACAATTTGATATTGTTTTTAAGCATTTTTAAATTTAAATTTTCTTCAGATTTCCTTAATTTTTATCCCCCTCCAACTCTACAGAAATATCTCTGCCAGAGTTAAGACATTAATCTGAAAACGTCCTTCAAATACTTCTAACTGTATGTCCAATAACGTAAATTTTCCATCATCAATAAGAAATATGGCATGAAGAAAACTGCTGTTCAGAGAACAACTGTGCCTGGAGATTTGCATTATTGACCCCTTCAAACAAGGGGTTGGAGACATCTGTATTTGATCACTGAACTTCTACGTCAGCTGCCTGCTTTCTCTCTCCCAATCCCTTTCTTGTCCTTTAGCTTTAACCCTCTTGCTCCATGTAATCTGGTTCCCACTCTCTATTTTTCACAATTACTTAGTCCATTTCCCTGCAAATTCTCATGCCTCCCTTCGCGTCTTGCTTTTATTCTGCCTTTCTATTTTTCTCATAAAATTCATACTGTAAAAAGACATAATACATATATAAATAAAGACGATTTAGAAATAGGTTTAAATTATATGTAAGTTGGGGTATGTTACATGACAACAATAACAGATGGTGTACAATTAAACCATAGACTAGAAGTCACCGCTTTTAGAAAATCATGTTTTTGTAGTTTACACTGAGACAATAATAGTCTTTTTGAAAAAAAAAAGTGCAATGAAAGCCCACTGTCAAACGCTTGAAGGTTCAGACCATAAACGCATTGTGATGTAAAGGAACAGTCAAAAAGTCTAGTTGCTAATCTAGTTGTCAAACTGTGTACAACAATTGATTGTTCACACTTATATTTGTCCAAAAAATATCTGTCCAATCAGTCAAACTTTGATAAAAACCCATCTTCTAAAAACCTTCCAAGCTGACCTCTAACATACAGCAGAGCCTCACACCCTAAGGCATATAAAACACTTCCCTATGACCTAATACAAGTGGACAGAACTGAACAGATCAGAGAAAATATGACCTTGACTGACCCTATGACTGAGATGAACAGTCTTTGCTTTGCTGTGCAGTTTCATGTTGATGCGAGAATCATTAATCTTACAAAATGCAGTACTGTCCCCTTTTCTGTGTTTGTTTTCTAAAAAAACAGTTCTACTTCGCAAAATCATCATTAGAACTAATTAAGCACCATCTTCATCACAAATGTTTACAGAATTTTCCCACTGCAAGTCTAAAATTTGGAGATCTTGAGACTCTTTATAGTGGCGCCATGTGGTTGAGCCGGACTCTGTCTAAACTGACCCGAGTAAACTAGACGAGGTTATAATTTAAGAGCTTATAAAACAGGGGTTAAAAGCTTGATCCAGCATCGGTGTGTTGTTTGTGTGAAAGCAGTGGGCGTTATGGGGCGCCTCACCCTTTGACCTGGCCTCTGCTCAGAAACAGCGGCCGAGCTCCACTACAGAGAACACAGGGCAGAGGGCAGGGGCAGTGTTTTCCATAGGCTGTCATATGGCAATGTCGTTGCTGCATGTCTGGATTTGCTCATAATTCTAGTTCTCACCGAACACACCCATGTGATTAGAGCATTCAGTGCATCACGTTATTAGCTGCTAAATTCAAATCTGTTTTACGGTGATGGTTGCCACTGAGCCATTGAGTAAGGAATTACAATTTATTAGTGTATTCAAGCAAATAACATTTATTTTATGCTTCAGGAATTTAAATACACAAATACTAGCAAAACAAAGTACACTGATGTCTATGCAGATGACAATAAAAATTATTTTTAAACTTAACACTAGAAGGCATAGGTCATTTTGACCATTTTTAATTTGTTGAAATAAAACCCACACATCTATAATACCCTGACTTTTCCAAGTATGTGTATATTTCTTTCTAACATTGTTATTTCATTAAAATTACAAAACACAAAAGAGCTTTGAGTATTTCTACCTTTAATTTCCATATCGGTCTAAATGGCCACATGCATTTCTGTTGCCTAGCAACTTCCTGCTAACATAAACATAACTTTCTGGTAGCAAAAAACATGACTTTACTTTAGATCTGTCTTTCAAAACAGCATATTGAGTGTCAGGCCTCACGGTGGTGCAGTGGGTAGCACGTTCGCCTCACAGCAAGAAGGCCGCTGGTTCGAACCTCGGCTGGGTCAGTTGGCGTTTCTGTGTGGAGTTTGCATGTTCTCCCCGTGTTGGCGTGGGTTTCCTCCGGGTGCTCCGGTTTCCCCCACAAGTCCAAAGACATGCGGTATAGGTGAATTGGGTAAGCTAAATTGTCCGTAGTGTATGAGTGTGAATGGGTGTGTATGGATGTTTCCCAGAGATGGGTTGCAGCTGTAAGGGCATCCGCTGCGTAAAACATATGCTGGATAAGTTGGCGGTTCATTCCGCTGTGGCGACCCCAGATTAATAAAGGGACTAAGCCGAAATGAAAATGAATGAAATGAATATTGAGTGTCACGAAAAAGCCTTCTCCCCTGCTTGTGAAAGTGAAAATTAAAATGAGGTCCATTTATGGGCTGTATTACCAAAAATTTTATATTTTTATGACAATGACTTACTCATTAAATATGATGACAGACATTGAATGTTTCATTTTAATATCTCAGTAGACGCTTTGAAGGTAAATATGAACTGACAATATGACGTCTTTTATTAAAATGGTCAGAATGACCAGAATAACTATTCTAGTAGTTATAGAATTCCGGTAGTTCCTGTGTTAATGATCAATGCGCTATATTTACATCAGATACAAGCTGTTTAGGTTATTAAAAAGCTTAGTCTATTCTTTCAGTTAAACGGTTACTTCCAGTACAAACTTTCATGTATTTTGGAGAAGTTGATAAATAAGCATGTTGTAAATCCAACAGCTCTAATCAACAGCTCTTGGTTTTTGTACATTTAAAACATTAATTATATATATTTTTTTGGTATAGAAGATATATGCAATGTTTTTTTTACTACATCTCTCAAAGTTGAGTCAACAATTCATAAGGACAGTTACCTGATAGAAAGAATAAAAAATTTCGAATTAAACAGTTGAGTGAATGTTTCAATTATTCCCAAGTAGACAGCTAAGTAGCTGAGCTGACACCCAGCTAAGTAGACACCTGAGTAGCAGATTAATAGTTATACTGGAACTCTTCCACACAGTAAAATTGCAAAAAACAGTAACATTGCCCACTTAACCAATCACATTTGAGTCCAGGAACTGGTGTATAACTCCTCAAAAACTTTAAACATTTTTGCTCCTTTAATGTCAATAGTTGTGTTCATACACTTAGGTAATGTTTTCATCCTAAATGATTCTCTGTTTTTAAGTGAAAATGTTAAGTGAACAATTTAATGACTCATTACTTGTTTAATGAAGCTTTAACAACTCCCCCATAAAGACAGCCATACATTTTAATCATAAACAAAATTCTAATGAGTCTCTTAGTCTACTGTCATAAACCAGTTTACATGACTGAACAATTTATGTTGATTAATACACAGACTAACAGCTTGTCTGGATGCAAACAAATGAAAATTTCCAATGCCGTTCAACTCAACTAATTAGAATCGAGGACAGGCACTAACTGTTGTTTAATTCTCAATAAAACCTTGAGAGTGAATACAAAATAAAAAAATAAACATAAAAAAAATTGCAGAGTGACATTTGCAACAACCACCTATACTGGATGGATGGTTGAAATGAAGTAGCGGAGAAAGTAGACTGCAATAGACATTACAATTATCTGTCAAGCAGCCAGTGCATGTCTGTTCTTTAGGGCTCTAGTATTTAAAGAGAGCTCTTTTACTCTCCTGCCTCTTGTCAGCTCACTCAGGCAGACCTATTTTAGTTCAGTGCCTATGCCTGAAATGCTTCTTTTTTTTCTTTTTCAGAGGAAAATGGAAAAAGAGTGAGTGCATGAAACTGAAGTAGCTCCCCTCATCAATCATCTGTTAGTCCAGGCTAATTACTCAACCCTGGTCTCCAACCCTGTTCTTTTGTACCTGCGTGTCATTTCCTGCCCTGGTGGGTGGCAGTTGGTGTGTCTGTAGAGTGTCACGGCCTTTGATGTCGAAAAAGAAGGTCTTAACATTTACATGCAGACCACAGTAAACACACACACACTTTCTCTCTCTGAAGTGCCACTTAATAGGCATCATTTTGCATAATCAAATTGATTTGTTTTGAAGGTGAGTGCCAGGGACGAGTGACTAATGAACCAAATCTCCCTCTCTCACACAGATATGTATCACGCCATATCATTATTTCTTATTTGATGTCCAAAAGAGCAGATGGAAGTCTGATATTTCTCTAAATCCCTGCCCCTGTAATTTATATCACTAATTATGTATACACAATTTTACACAGTTACAAATCAATTCTCATGCAAATGATCACATTTAGGTCCTTTTTTTAACCAAACAGAAACTAGCAATGCACTATTGAACACGTAAGGTGCTGTGCAAAGCGATGCAAGCAGGTTCTGTACATGTCTTACAATCACATATAATTAAATGAAAAAAGAGACAAATCTGGTATTTGTGCATAAAAAGCGATTTTTTTCGTCTCTGATGTGCTGTCTAGGTGTATGTGTGAGACTCAGAATCACTCAGCTACAGAAAAGACCCAGCAATCCTGCAAACACTACTGATGTGTGAGCTGTCCGTGGTCCTGCAGGCAATTATAAACGCTGCACAGAAGGACTATAACGAATCTGACACACCAACATCCTTTCAATGCTGTGTCAGCCCCTAGAGAGTTAAAGAGGTGTTATTTGTACAGTAACTGACCCAATCAATAAAAAATACATTAAAAAGCCATCAATCTGGGACGTTATGAGTATAACCGCGTTATAAAACTGTTACCATAACTATATATTTCATACTGAGATTTTGGCATCTGTAAAACTTTATCTGATGAACATGAACAGTTCCCTGTATTATGATTTTTTAAGTGCTCAGATTATCATATTGTTGTATCTCAACCAAATACTGTCCTATAACAAATCAATTGAAAGAATATTTAATTACGCTTTCAGGTGAGAAATTGACACTTGTTACTGGTTTTGACGTCCAGGGTCCCATTTTGGTACTTTAACTAACTGGTCGTACCTAAGGCTGATTTCTTGCATAAGATTTGTTTGTCTCCATAATTGTCATCTGATGGTTAAATCATTAGGGACCAGCAATAGCCTGATTATTTTAACATTTCCAGTAAGTTCGCCTTTACAAGCTATTTTGAACTCCTGAAATTAAATTTGTTTTGTCTGATCTTGCTTGAAATTATGTGACACAATTTTTTTTTCTTTTAATGCCTTTAAGGTGAATTAAGGGTGACAAAACCCCAAACCTATATAAATGTAAAACAAAAAGCTTAAATGATAATCAACCTTATAACCTAAAAGTTGTTGTCTCCAAGGAACTAAAATATATAATTATTATTTTCTTTTAAAAAAACAAAACAAAGTTTAGAAGCCAGCAGGGTCCCTGTGTCACAGACAGAAGGACTATCCTAACATAAATAAGAGAGAGACTGGGTGCGTATGTGGCTGGATTGTATATCATGCCTTTTAAAAACAGAAACACACAATGCCAGCTGTCCTTTAAAGCAAGTGCAGCATCTGTTTGTACAATAATGACATTTAGCTAACATTATTCTACACCACAGGGCTTAATTTTAAAGCAACAAAACAAACAATCACCACACAGCCCATCAATTAGTCTATACAGTCTATCTTTAGCATCATACCTCTACAATTGTCTTTTCAAGCATGTCTTTACTTCAGTCTCTGTGTAAACCATGCTAGCAGTAACAGGCTGTCATCAACCCTCTCACCATGTGAAACACACTGCTGGCGTGTCATTGGCTCCTTGTCAGCGTTAAAGCTATTGCTGTGCTGACAATGGTTTCCTCCTGCTGAGAAAATGCTTCTCTTCTCTCTCTTAATATTCTTTATGAAGAAACTTATTTCCAGCGCAAGTTTTTGTCACATTTGAAGACAGTGCTATTATGGATGGGCCTTCGATGCAGGGAATGTTTGATCTTGCATACAGCACAATTGGGATTTAATCCCACAAGAGATATGCTCATACAGTAGAATCCAGTTCATCCACCTACAAAAGAATAATTTAAAAATCTTTACAGCACAAATAATGAATGGGGCTTTAATTAATAATTCATGCAAATTATAAATGTATCAACTCTCCAGAATTCTGATGCAGTTTATTGTACAGTAAATTATTAAAAAAAACAACTACGCCACAATTACAGTTAACAAAGACAAATTATAGAAGGTGGGAGTTATAGTTGAGAAGGGCTCTAGTTAAATTTTATATCAAAATTGTCCTGGTTACATACGTAACTTACGTTCCCCGAATAGGGAACAGAGACGTGCGTCTACAAACATGGGAGATCGCTAGACGACCAATTACTCTGAAGAGAAAGAAAAAGGGCCACTGAATGCCAAATAAGTTGGCAGAGCTTGGTATGACTGATTAGTCATTAGAGGAGTATATCAGTAGCGTCCGCAGAGCGAGCCTCAGATTTTTGCCAGCTGAAGACTGAACACTCAGCCAACGGCTGGAGACTCACCTGCTGTGGCAGTGGAGAAGCACGTCTCTGTTCCCTATTCGGGGAACACAGGTTACTTACGTAACCAGGATGTACCCCTTCATATGGGAACTCCAACGTGCGTCTGTAAACAGACTATGGGACATTGTATGAATAACGCTACAGCAGCTAAGCCTGTCACGCTCCTGATGTGAAGTTTGTCAAGCAAAGCGTGAGCGCATAAGCATCACCAAGAGTTCTACCTTCCAACGTCCCCTGGGCCCTTAAATTACCATATCATGGGAATAATTGGAAAGACGGGGGGTCGTAATGTGCTTTTACCTAGCTAATATAGACTAGGGATTTTCAATGCCAGTCCGCGAAGGGGAGGATGCTGCGGAGGCCACTTGCTACCCAAGAGGGGAGACTTGATGGCAATAAGGATATATGGACTAGTCCTATGGAGGGGCAGTGCTACATATGATAAGCTAGTTAGCGGGTAGGGAAGACACGGGTCCGTCTGGTCAAGGGGAACACTCCATGGCTGAAATAAGCATATGGGATCATCGTAGGGGACCACGCATAGCTGGCACCAAACCTCAGCCTGTGGATAGACCAAGAGTGGCATATCAGACATCCTCTGCTGAGTCGGGTGCTGGGAGCCTCTGAGTAATTCTCAGGTTTGCCAGGCGGGAAACTTACTAGCAGAATGAAAAAGGCGCATGTATCTTCGTGTTAGGGAGCATGGTGCAGCAAGCGTTGTTGACACCGAGCTTAATTTCCTCCCGATTGATCAGGGTTACCCAGTAATTGGGAGGAAACTGGCTCCACTCGAAGATTATAAAATCTTGCAAATGTGTTAGGTGTCATCCAGTCGCCCAGCCTGCAATGCCCAGGAGGAGGCAACACTTCTAGTAGAGTGTGCTCTCACGTTGGGGGGACATGGCTCGCCCTGGTATTCATAAGCAAGGGCGATGGCATCAACTATCTAGTGGGCCAACCTCTGTTTTGATATGGCACTTCCCTTCTGCTGAACACTATAACAGATAAAGAGCTGTTCACAGGATCTTAAGTTTTGCGTTTGTTCCAAGTAAAGATGCAAAGCACGAACGGGACAAAACAGTGAACAGGCTGGGTCTGCCTCCTCCGAAGGCAGTGCTTGCAGGTTCACCACCTGATCTTGAAATGGGGTGGTAGGAACCTTGGGCACACAGCCGATTCGCTGACCGAAAATGCCTCCAAATCCCCGACTCTCTTGAACGATGCCAATGCGATCAGCAAAGCTGTCTTCATGGACAGAATTTTTAAGGATACCGAGTCGAGTGGCTCAAATGAATCTTCCTGCAGACCCGCCAGGACTACAGAGAGATTCCAAGAGGGCATGAGAGGGGGGCAGGATGAATTTAATCGCTGCACGCCTCTAAGGAATCGGGTGATTAGATTATGCTTCCCGAGCGTGTTGCCATCCACCGCATCATGATGAGCGGAGATGGCAACCACGTAAACCTTTAGTGTGGAGGATGACAGCCTGCGCTCCAGCTTATCTTAAAGGAAGGATACCACAATGCTAATCTGGCAAGTTCGGGGTCTTTTCAGTGATAAGCACACCACTCAGCGAATAGACTCCACTTCAGGGCGTAGGCATGCCTCGTCGAGGATGCTCTAGCCTGAGTGATGGTGTTAACCACCGAAGCCGGTAAGTCACCTAAGTCTTCCGCACTCTGTCTATGGACCACACGTGGAGGTTCTAGAGATCTGGGCGCAGCTGCCAGAGGGTGCCCTGTCCCTGAGAGAGGAGGTCTCAGGAGAATGCGCCAGGGAGGGGCCGTCGCGAGGAGCGTAAGTTCGGAAACCCAGGTCTGGTTGGGCCAAAGAGGCGCAACAAACAAAACCTACTCTTCGTCCTTCCTGACTTTGCACAGAGTCTGTGCAATTAGGCTCACTGGGGGAAACGCATATTTGCACATACCCGGTGGCCAGCTGTGGGCCAGCTCATCCGTGCTGAGGGGGGCCTTGGTCAGGGAGTAAAACAACTGCCAATGGACGTTTTCGGGAGAAGCAAACAGGTCAACTTGGGCTTCCCCGAAGTGCTCCCATGTAAGCTGAACCAAACTGAGGTGGAGTCTCCATTCCCCTTGAGACACTAGCTGCCGCAGGAGCACATCGGCTGCACGGTTGAGCTCGCCCAGGATGTGAATAGCATTTCAACTGCGTGTGACTCCAGAGGAGCAGACGGCGAGCAAGCTAAGACATGCAACGGGAACGTATACCCCCCATCCGGCTGATATATGTCACTGTTGCCATGCTGTCAGTCCTGACCAGCACATGCTTCTGCTGTAGGACCGGTAAAAAATGGTGAAGAGCGAGAAACACTGCCAACAGCTCTAGGCAGTTGATGTGCCAATGTAACCGATGTCCGGTCCACAAACCCACAGCTGCATGCTCGTTGCACATGGCCCCCCAGCCCATGTTGGAGGCATCTGACAATATGACAACATGCCTGGATACTTGTCCTAAGGACACCCTGGCCCATAGGAAAGCAAGTTCCGTCCAAGGGCTGAAGGTGCGGCAACACATCAGAGTGATGTACACTAGGTGTGTGCCCACACGCCATGTCTGTCTCGGGACCCGATCGTGAAGCCAGCGATGAAGTGGTCATCAGAGGCTCCAGGAGCCTCTGAAAGGTTTTCAGTGGGACCACTGTTTTCCTGTCCAATAGCCTCAGACAGGATAGCACAACCTGGCGTGCTCCTCTGAAAGGCGCACTACCGTGGCGACCAAGTGCATGGGGCAGAGCTTGCTCTTCTCTTGGTTGACCCGAAGCCCCAACTGGTCGAGGTGTCGAAGCACCCTGTCCCTGTGCATAATCAATTAATAACGGGATGAAGCCAGAATGAGCCAGTCTGCGCATATCTAGGATTGGCCTTAACCCCCCGCTCTTTTTGGGCACGATGAAGTATGGGCTGTAAAACCTACACCTCATCTTGGCTGGAGGGACCGGCTCGATTGCATCTTTTGCCAGGAGGACAGCAATCTCCTCTCGCAAGACAGGGACAGACACAGGGCTGACCCTCGTGAATTGTACACCGATGAACTTGGGCAGAGCTCGTGCTAATGGCGTCATCGGATCGATTGCTGACGTGCCAGTGGAAGGGCAGCTGGGAAGGGGAGTGTTCACCTTGGGAAGCAGGGCGGCCCGAGGAAGAGCTGAAAATAAGAGATTGTCTCTTACCTCCCTCCCTGGATTCCACGATGAGACTGGGGTGAGGGAAAGGAGTTCGGTTCCTTGTACCCTGGAAGCCTGTGGCGATATAGCCTGCGCTTCGAGCTGGAAGGTGGAGTGTCGCGAGGAGCAGCCGAGGTGGATGGGGCAGCGGGGAGAGCAGTTTTCTGAGACCGCTGGTAGATGACCTCTCCTATCTCCTTTGACTGCTCTTTCACCGCCGAGAACTCCTGGGTAAAGTCCCCAATGGTGTCGCCAAACAGGCCAGCCTGCGATATGGGTGCGTTAAGAAAGCGAGTTTTGTCAGCGTCCCGGATATTCGCCAGGTTAAGCCAGAGGTGGCGTTCCTGGACCACCAGTGTGGCCATCGTCTTCCCCAGGGCACGGGCGGCCAATTTGGTGGTGTCAACCCCGGAGAGTGGCAGTGGGTGCGGAGCATGTTAACCCGCCGTCCGATGCAGCGATGGACATTTGGTCCCCTGTGTCATCTAATGAGAGCACGGCCAACCCGGAGGATGGACCGGCGACTTACTCAAAGCTTGGACAGAGCACACTGACAAGGAGAGAGGGGTCCGTGGGCCCGAAGGCAACGGATTAGCCCCCACTGTGATCCTTAGGCCTGCCCATGCGCTAACCCACTTGCAGGGAGCAACAGGGGTTGCTCGACCTCAGCTGCTCGACCTCAGTTTCTTGACCTCAGCTGCGCAACAGTCAAAAGAACTGTCCGTGAGCACCGCCTCCACATGCTGGACCCCCAGACATGTGATGCAATACTCGTGCCTGTAATGCGGAGTTAGGAAACCATCGCATCCAGAAACGCAAGGCCAGAACGGCATCTTTAAAAAGATGCGCTGCTTGGCGGTGTTGCTCTCTTAGGGGATCTGCTCTTTTAGAGAAAACTGCTCTTTTATTTAGCTCCAGTGATATGCCCAGGGAACAGGAAGGGAGCCCAGTTCGACCACCGCTGTCACGTCTTCGCCCGCACTGGTGGGAAAGCTGGTTTCGTATCGAAATCAGAATGCAGAATAGGTAGCTCTTCAGTCTCAGTGTGAGGTCTGAAGCAAAGAATCTGAGGCTCGCTCTGCGAACGCTACTGATATATTCCACTAATGACTAATCAGTCGCACCTGTGGAGTCGAGCTCTGCCAACTCATTTGGCATTCATTGGCCCTTTTTTTTCTCTTCAGAGTGATTGGTCGTCTAGCGAGCTCCCGTAGTCTGTTTACAGACGCACGTTGGAGTTACAATATGAAGGGGAACTAAGTGATTTGCCCATAAAAAAGCAATTGCTTGTGTATAGTCAGTGTACATGGTCATACACAAAAGCACAAACAAAATGCCAAAAGAGCAATAAATAAATAATGCCTCAACAACAAAAACAACAACAACAAAAAATGTAAAAAAATTAAGTTGTGCTAAAATTATTGCTCGATATTAGTTGTATTAAAATGTTGTATTAAAATATACATGCTATATTATTGCATAAATATACTTTAAAGATATTAAATGAAAGGTTATTTTCAAATCCTGTCAACGTTAAAAATGGTTATTGTTGACTGGACTAATAAACAAACCCAGCCTAATAAAAAAATATGGGTATACCTAGGCGTAGTCATAAGAGATTAGTATATGGAAATGGACATATCGTGAGCCTCAGACACTACAGTTTTTCTCGTGTAAATTACACGTCTAAAACTCCAGTGTACAAAAGGCAAATCAGAACACAAAACAGATTATTGCGTGACTTTAGGTCAGGTTTTAAACCATCCAGACCTGATGAACAGCCACGTCATCAGTTCACTAGCCAAAACACATACCGAAATGTTGCAAACAAGATCATTTATCCACACATCTCAACCTGTGTTTAATAAGCCACAACGTTTCCCAGCGAAACAACCATGATCATTTCCCCCTTAGTTATTTTTACGTTTATTTAATTGTATGTTTCACTTACTATGCATGTGGGACTTTTATTTTGAAAACAGGAGACGCAGATTGTTTTGTGTTACTGTGCAACAACTGCATGAGCCAAATGCTCGGCAGAGTGCAAAACTAGGTTAACGTTACTCTGATGGGTTTATATTAAGCTCACTTACTCCATGTAGGTATATTATGCTGTGTGTGCGTCTGTCTGTGAGAGCTGATTAATATTCACGACTGATCCAAATATGGCCAATATGGACCTTCTGATTCTAGGGGTATTTTATGGTGTAATAAATGAGCATATAAAACAATTTCTGGATTTTTATGTTACTTACCTATGCTGTATACCTACTATGTAGATATCAGAGAACAATTTAACTTATTGAACCAGTTGAGGCAGCCTTCATGACTGAAATAAATAAGGTGTTTTTCAAAAAGGCAACCCAGGGTGCTGAAAAATACTTTTGTAAACTGGCAGTGGGCAGGTTATAGAGATCAAAACAAAGACAGACATTCTGACACACAATGAACATTTTCAACTAAAAAGTGCACAGTTTGCATGCAGCAGAGAGAATGTGAGAAAGTCAAAGACTGTTACTATCATCACCATGATTGCCCTCAACTGTATTATACAGTCTCCCACGAGAGCCTGTTAACAGGATGCCTGAGCTTTCTGTGTCAACTGATGTGTGATAAAAGTGAAGGGATGAAAGCATTGCTTACCCTTTGATGACAACAACTCTAGACAAAACTGCTTATTAGTATACAGCATTACCCTAAGTAAGTTACAGTAGGTTGCATATATAAACATGCTTGCACCAAAACAGAGAAATGGTTCATCAAGTCTAGTTTTCATAATTTTTAGTCTTTAAGTCGATAATCTTCATGGTATCAAAGCGCAACGCTTTATCTTAGCACACCAACCCTGAGCTACTTTTGGTTCACCAGGCAGGAGATCACAGTGGGCAAAGACGATTTGTATCAATACACACAGTTTTGGTCACTGGGCTTGGCATTTTTGAATTATTTGATAAGCTAGGATTTATACAGTCCTTGGGTGGTAAAGGTTTAAGCAAGACACAGCAAGGCTTTTTGGATTTTTACAATAATAAAACACTTTGGAGTGTTTCTTTTATTGCAGCTTATTAATTTGTGTCTTTAGATTTCAATTAAAATAGATATTTTTGAAAGGCTATTTTCTCAAAATAGAGGCATAAATCTCCACCTCAGCAGCACCTACAAAGACCAAATCTTACAGTTTTATTCATATCTATATTCTGAAGGCTTTTCTTGAGGGATACAGTATGTTCCCAACTTACATACTTTTTTATGATTATACCGAACATTTTATTCTACAAAAGAGTGAAGCATTTTCTGAATTATGCATATATATCAAAATCTCCATTGCAAATACATTTACTAATATGTAAAAACAATAATACTAATGTTATAACCTGCTCAAGCAGACCAATCTTTAGATGTATGTGCTATTATGCATCTTTTGGATATTTAAACATTTTAATACAAAAAAATGCTTGCAATCAATGAATTGAGGAAGTATAATGATAACTATTAGCTTTTATTGTCCTATTCAGCTGCAGTGTCTTGCCTGAAATGGACAGTGGGTTCATTTGGCTTCCAGTGCTTTTTGCTCTTTGGAACAGACAGCTGGGGCAGCTAGAGCTGACCGATTTCACAGATAATCTACAATGGGCACAGACTCAAACTTTTTTTTTAATCTTCTGACTCTTATTTTGTCCATTCAGACATGTTTGGAATTTTGAGCCGATTTTAAAACACACATCTTAATTTATCATGCATCACCTAGCAATCAGGCATCAGTTTGTATCCAGAATGACATAACATTCTGGTAGCGTGTGATCCTCGGATGTTTAATGTGTCTAGTTTTTCCTAGCTATTTTTAGAACCTCTTTTCAAAATTTAAAGTGGCTACAAGTCCTTCGGAAGGTTCTCATTTGTAAGACAGATCAAAATCTAGTTTGTTGTGTTTTGTTGCATGCTTTCGTAAAGACAAAATCATGAAGAGATGGTTAAAATATTCGAGAAGGAAGCACTGTGAATAGGGGAGTTTAATGTTTTTAAGTACAAATAAGAATCAATTTTGTGAATTAAATTTTCTCCGACGTACACCCACTGCTTGTGAAAATATATTTGTGCATGTAAATACCTTTTGATTATTTAATTAACAGCAGAAAACAGAGGCAGGTGTTTGTGTAGGTATCATCGTATGCTGCCTGCTTATTTTCGACAATAACAATGACAGATGTGAGACACAAACAGATAGGCACTTTATTAATCCCATGACAACAATTGCAGATTTGTGTGATGCCTTACATAAAAGTCAACTGTTGCCTGACTTCAGGGTTAAAGTCCCGTAGGGCTCTGCAGCTTACAATTACAGTTTAACGCTGACTAATGATGAGCACTGAGCAAATCGCAGTTCCTGACCTTGGCCTTTTCCAACCCTGGCTCAATGGAAAAAACCCACACTGCATGTGGCAACTTTCCTCCAAAATGTACGTTTTGTTTTAAAATGACATGTCCAGTGAGTGGGGCTAAAAAACTAATAAAGGGATGTGAACCTACACTGGTCATACGGTTCAGTTTGATTACGATTATCATGTCATCAGTTTAGTTCAATTCAATATGATGGTGCAGTGACGATGCACTGAACCCCTTGATTTTCAGTTTACTTCACATTCATATTTTGTCATTAAATACAAGCTGTCAGATATATGAGCTGAACCTGTACTTTACTGTACCTGCTCAATAAAAAACACTTTTAAATGTATTCATTCATTTTCTTTTTGGCTTAGTCCCTTATTAATCAGGGGTTGCCACAGCGGAATAAACAGCCAACTTATCCAGCATATGTTTTACACAGCGGATGCCCTTCCAGCCGCAACCCATCACTGGGAAACACCCATACACTCTCACATTCACACACATACTCTACGGACAATTTAGCTCACCCAATTCACCTATAGTGCATGTCTTTGGACTGTGGGGGAAACCGGAGCACCCGGAGGAACACGCAAACATAGGAAGAACATGCAAACCCCACACAGAAATGCCAGCTGAGCCAGCCGAGGCTCGAACCAGCAAACCTTTTGCTGTGAGGCGACATCGCTACCCACTGCGCCACCGCAGCTGCCACATGTTGCTTTGGAATTGTGCTGTACCAGGTGAAATAGTGAAAAGGCGTATATAATTATTCTGTGGTCTGTTGAAATTCTTGATTCTGATTGGCTGAATGGTGTGCAATGAAATATGTTAATGCACAGGTAGTTACAATTAGTTTTGATCACAGTTTAAAATAAAACATTAATAGTAAGCATAGTAACTCAGTTGCCAGAGCCTTCATTCCTCGGTGTAATCTTAAAGACACCAATGTGTGCTTCACCGGGGAGCCAGTGGGATTAACTAATATTGCAAACATGCTTGCATATATGCAAATATACTCAAAAAGAACTTTTTTGAAGAGGTAGATGACAGATGTTACTATGAGGTAGTAAATATGCCCTTTATGATCTATCATATACACGCACACACATGATCTCTCTCTCTCTCTTGCATGCTCTTTATCTACTCTATCTGCCTGTGACTGATTAAAAGTGGGAGATATAAAGTGTCGTAACTGATGAAAATTTGGTCAAATATTGCACTGCAAAAAGAATTACTGGTCCTAACTTGTCTATAACAGCTTGCTTTGTGTTAAATGATTTTAAATGCACTTTGCGTCAAGTGGTTCTTTGGCTACAATTGCACAACAATCTGTTGATTATCCCTTACACATACAATTACTCTACCAGTCAGGTACAATTGGAAATATGTTTTGAGGTCAATGTATTATAAAAAGAATGGTGCAACTTGTCATTTGATAATCTGCCTGTCTTCATTTACATGCCTGTAAGTAGGGCTGTCAAAAGAGAATAAAAAAAAAATGCTATTAATAACACTCTTTTTATGTGATTAATTACACACTTACTGTAAAATCAACTGCAATGAATTGTATGTATAGTATAAATGTGTTTTTTGAATATTTGCAAAAATGTACATTGTAAAAATGTACACTGTTTCAGTTAGCCTACTGTATCCTGCTTTTGAATACTTACTGTAGAAAGAAAGAAAGAAAGATCTGTAAGTGTGCCATTCATTTCATAAACTGGTTTAAAAGTGAGTGTCCTGGTGAATATTTTCAAGTACAGATATTTAAAAAGAAAGTTCAGTGTTAAAAAAGAAGGTAACGTTTTCCCACAACTACATGAGACTTTTCAAAAGTACAGAAATGATTGCAATACAGCATCAGATTGAAACATAAAATCCCCTCCTGCTGACTGGCATTTCCTTCATCTTAATATAAACACTTTTTCTGTGCTACTTAGCAGAAACTGTGATTGTTTAGCCATGTTGAGAGAACAGCAGCCCCTGCAGTTTCCGTGCCTGAAATAAAGCCCTGGCATAGTAATTGAGGAACTGCAGGGGTCCAGATGCTGAGAGAGCTAGAGGATTACTGCAGTGCTTCTTTCACTTCTAAACCAGCTGCTTCACTATTTAACCACTCAATCTGGACAAATTGGTTAGTATGTGCTGAAATCTTCAAAACAGTTTAAGGAGGTTTGTTTCCAAATGACTGAACGCCCTACAGAATTTATTAATATCACAGCACAAGCCACAAAAACACCGAAATCGTCTTTTATTTTACACGTTCACTCGTAATCCCACTCGCATTTTAAATTTTCACTTCACCTTGACTTTGGATTACAAAACCTACCTATTATTACCCCTTCTCTTCACAATTAAAGAATAACAGATGGGTTGTATGCGTCAATCGTCTAATGATATTTAACAAGGCAGAACACATGGAGTGAGAGGAACAGCTGGCCACACCAAACAACATTTTAATCCTAGTAAGTGTGTAGTGGGCTTCTGACGATATCAAATTTTCTTGTTGTGATTAATTGCTGTAGCTTTTATAACAGTATATACGGTATTATCATGATATTGATCTAATCTGCAAAGAAAGGTTTAACTGGTATAATAACAAAACATACTATACTAGTCTACTTTACTTTAAAATAATAGTATATTGCTTTATTATACATGTTCAGAATATATAAATGTTTCAAGCAATTCAATTATGATGTTAATATTAGTTAAATACAACTCAATATTATTAGTTATTAACTCATTAATTAATTAATTCATTCATTCATTTTCTTTTTGGCTTAGTCCCTTTATTAATCTCAGCGGAATGAACCGCCAACTTATCCAGCATATGTTTTACACAGTGGATGCCCTTCCAGCCACAACCCATCACTGAGAAACATCCATACACACACATACACTACGGACAATTTAGCTTACCCAATTCACCTATAGTGCATGTCTTTGGACTTGTGGGGGAAATCGGAGCACCCGGAGGAAACCCACACCAACACGAGGAGAACATGCAAACTCCACACAGAAACTGACCCAGCCGGGGCTCGAACCAGTGACCTTCTTGCTGTGAGGCGATTGTGCTACCCAATGCGCCACCGTGCTGCCCAGTTATTAACTCAATTTAATAAAATTATTATGACTTTTAATCAGATTACGACTTCAAATTTAACTGATTATTAGGCATTATTAAAGAATTAACAACTAAGATTAATAAATGGTTTTGTAGTTTTCATTGTGAATTTTTACTTATTGCAGTGTTAACATACAATAGCCCTATAAATATTCACAGAATTTCCCAACAATTTTTAATGAAAAGTTAATCTATGAAAATTATTAAGATAACCAATTAAGTCTCGGCCTCACGGTGGCGCAGTGGATAGCACGTTCGCCTCACAACAAGAAGGTCGCTGGTTCGAGCCTCGGCTGGGTCAGTTGGCGTTTCTGTGTGGAGTTTGCATGTTCTCCCCGTGTTTGCGTGGGTTTCCTCCGGGTGCTCCGGTTTCCCCCACAAGTCCAAAGACATGCGCTATAGGTAAATTGGGTAAGCTAAATTGTCCGTAGTGTATGAGTGTGAATGGGTGTGTATTGATGTTTGCCAGAGATGGGTTGCAGCTGGAAGGGTATCCGCTGCGTAAAACATATGCTGGTTCATTCCGCTGTGGCAACCCCAGATTAATAAAGGGACTAAGCCGAAATGAAAATGAATGAATGAATGAATGAATTAAGTCTCCAAGTATTTGGCACTGCTATGAACACCACTGCAAATACAATGTAAATATTCATAATTTTAAAAGTTAATTATTGTGCATGTTCATTATGTTGATATATGGAGTTATGTCAGCTCTGAATGTCAGCATATCGGCATGTCAGGTGTATAGAAGAACTATAGTGTAAATGTTCTGTCATGACAGTTTGCTCACAGTTAATTGAAAACAGAGTAGTAGTTAGTTAGTAAATCAGACAAGTATGTTTGTTTCTTTAAAAGATTAGTTCACCCAAACACATTTGATCAGTCAAAACATTGTCAAAACACTCCATGTGAGCTTTTGAGTTTTGTTTGAGCTGTGTTTGTGCTCTTCGGTTGTGATCATTCATTCCTTTTCCTTCGGCTTAGTCCCTTTCTCTTTTCTGTAATTTTGTAATTCTGTATTTGTTTATTCATTAATTGTTTAGTTTATTCGCTTTTTTTTTTTTTTTTTTACTTTGGATTTTCTCTAAAACTCCCTATTTGTTGATCTGGTGTATGAAAGTTATACCTACAAATTATTCTGGATGGAGGAGAGGGGTTAGGTAAACTCTGTTACATGATATATGCAGTATGGCACACACTGAGATGAATTATTTTTTGTTAAACAGGTTTATAGATTTGTGCCACTTTCGTAAGTTTTACTTTAGAGAGAGATTAGGTAAGATACAACGACATTACAAATGTATTTTCTTTTTATTTGATATTAGTTATAGGGGTAGATGTGATTGGGTTATTTAGTTTGTTTTGTTTTATTATTTTGTTTTATTTATTTATTATTTATTTGTATTGATTATTTTCCTTTCTCCCCAGTGTTTTGTTGTGTTAAACTTTGCTGATTTTTGTTTGAGAAAATTGTTGCATTTATTAATTTTCATATTTTCTATTATTCTTTGAGCATATACTTTTGTAAATATTTAAGTACCATTATTTTAGTCATTATTTTACCATTATCTTAGTGTAAATTACAACAATAAAAATTTTGCAGCTGGTTTAATGGTTTCCCTTCCTTTCCCAAGACCTGAAAAAATATGTTACACTGTTGCTCTCGGATTCCATCTAAAATACCTTAATTTGTGTTCCGAAGATAAGGTATCAGGGGATTGGAACTACATGAGAGTAAACAACACTTCCTTTTTTGGTGTACTAATCATTTAAACATAAAAAAAGATTATTACATGTTTGCTTGCTCAAGCTGCTGAAAAATATGGTAAGAAAGGGTAAAAATATAAGGCACAATTTTAAATACAATACATCTTTACTAGTTTTAAAAAGAGGTGATTGTTCTTGTTCGTTTTTGAGGTAACAGACACACACCCAGATGCAACAAACTGAGTGGTAAATTAATATATAAGGATCTTGGATAGAGCTGCTATATGAGGTTGTCCAATAAATCCACAAAGTCTATTATCGCCTCTAATGTTTGATGAACTGTTTTAGAAAAAAAATCAATACACAATAAAAATGCCTCACATCCATCACAAACTTTTAAACACTAAACTGAATTCACTCTTGATTGCAACAGAACCTTTTAGGAAGGTTAATGGCTAAAATGCCCTTCCATCTCAATTATATAAGATACAAATATAGAAGGGGTGACTTATTCTGTCTATAAGTTGGAAAAAGTAGTCATAACATTGCCTTGACTTGATTGTTCAGTCACCTCAAATCAGGAATCTAAAATTCAGTCATCCGAGTGCACAGCATGCAGTTTACAGAATGGGACTGACACTGTGAGTTCTAGCCATTACACGTGTAAATATCATCTTCAAATCACATTTATAATACACCAGCTGGTATTTTTGTACACAACGCAAATTTACAGGTTATAGGTTTAAGTGAATGTATACAGTTTGTAGTTTATTAAACAGCACTGACACTGTAAATAAATGTCTGTACATGATACAGTTCACAAATCATCTTCAAATGGCATTTCAAATGCAGGTTTACAGGTTTAAGTGAATTTACAAAAGCTTTAAATATGTGAAATCACATAATATAAATTAAAAAAACACATTTTACCTTAAACTG
Source organism: Danio choprae (assembly GCA_903798125.1). NCBI lineage: Eukaryota > Metazoa > Chordata > Actinopteri > Cypriniformes > Danionidae > Danio > Danio choprae. The sequence continues at coordinate 11,120,021 of CAIGQW010054073.1, read as the reverse complement.
TATTAATCTTTTTGATAAATAGGTATATGGAAATAAAATGTAATACAGGAAAAACAGTAATTCAATTTAATTAAAATGTATTAACTTAAAATGCGAGGGCTGCACGGTGGCGCAGTGGGTAGCACAATCGCCTCACAGCAAGAAGGTCACTGGCTGGGTCAGTTGGCATTTCTGTGTGGAGTTTGCATGTTCTCCCCGTGTTTGCGTGGGTTTCCTCCGGGTGCTCCGGTTTCCCCTACAAGTCCAAAGACATGCGGTATAGGTGAATTGGCTAAGCTAAATTGTCCATAGTGTATGTGTGTGAATGAGTGTGCATGGATGTTTCCCAGTGATGGGTTGCGGCTGGAAGGGCATCCGCTGCGTAAAACATGTGCTGGATAAGTTGGCGGTTCATTCCGCTGTGGCGACCCCAGATTAATAAAGGGACTAAGCCAAAAAGAAAATGAATGAATAAATGAACTTAAAATGCAATAAAATAATTTAAAATCTATTTTATTTATCTATCTATTAAACAGACACACACAAACATCTAAAACACACATTATGTGTTTTGTCTGCAAGTACAATGGCAGCATCTGAAGCCTTAAGTGCATTACAATATATATTTAGGTTTTCATAAACTTGAAAAGTTTTATACAAATGTAATGCAGATATTAGGCCAAAGTTTTATATAATTAAGGACTAAGTGCTATACACAAGAGATTTAAGAAAAAACTGGCTATGACTAGACAACAAATCCTAGTCTACAGTAATTTAATCTTCTCCATTCCTCAAATAAATAGCTAGCCTTTATAAATCGAATTCATTCATTCATTCTTTCATTTTCCTTCGGCTTAGTCCCTTCATTAATCAGGGGACGCCACAGCTGCATGAACTGCCAACTTATCCAGCATATGTTTTACACAGCAGATGCCCTTCCAGCTGCAACTCAGTATTGGGAAACACCCATGCACACTCATTCACACACATACATATGGCCAATTTAGTTTATTCGATTCAACTATAGCGCATGTCTTTGGACTGTGGGGGAAACTGGAGCACCCGGAGGAAACCCATGCAAACACAAGAAGAACATCCAAACTCCACACAGATATGCCAACTGATCCAGCTGGACTCGAACCAGCGACCTTCTTGCTGTGAGGCGACAGTGCTAACCACTGAGCCACCATGTCACCCTATAAATATAATGTTCTAATAATACAAATGAACATTCCATACCTATTCAAACTATCAGCATTTTTATTAAATAACCTTATTTACATAAAATCTAAAAAAGCAAATGCATGTCAAAATGTGGCACTTGATTAAGGATTGAACCCATGAGTTTATTTAATTTTTTTCAGTAAGTTAGAGAATCTGATGGAGTTACAAGGTTTAGTCACACGTTCTTTTAAATACCTTTCAGTGGTTAAATATCTGCAATAACCACAGAAAGGCAGTCACAGACAGACCAGTGACAATATCAATCATCTACACTAAAAAGCACAAGTACAATTTGCTATTAGCTACATAAGATCTTTCTTGAAAAACGTCACTCTAAAATGTTCTAAAGGCCTTAACCTTTAGCTGACTGGCTAAAGTGTTGGCACCCAATCTGGGGAGTCATAAAATGCAGCCATACTCCAGGCTAAAGCAACACCTCGAATAATGGTGTCAAAGACTCTTAAACGGTTGCTATTAAAGGTTACAGTACATAGCCTGTAGTACTCAGCATGTCTCGATTTATATATGGAAAAGACTAGAAAAGGCAGGATATTGGTTTAAATGTTAGTATGATATATTAAGCAAACACATATGCTCACACAGATTTAAAACTCTGGAAAAAAATAAAATACTGCATTGAATTCTGCAGCCATCTGGCAGTATAAGGCACAGACTCTGCCCAGACACTTAGTGCAAATTGTGGTAAGTCTGTCGCCCCACTTTAAACGGCAACCATTCATCAGACCTGTTTATATGTGAAGTTAAATCTCATCTGATTGATCGCGGCCTTCTTCTTCTGCCTCTCCACAAACGGGTATTAATGACAGAGAGTCACACAGTAATGAGACACCCAGACACCTTCTTCTGCTCTCATAATGATGGCAGTTCCCCTCTTAGGGGACGAGGTCTGAGTAGTTCCCGCTACATGCATACATCCAAGAAAAGACATGCAGGCTTAGTGAAGGGTGATAATGGCTTTTAGAATTCTTGACATTTACAGCAACTGTCAATTTTAAATCTTTTTTTTTTCTGGATCAATGACGTAAAAGAATGTCTAAGATGATTAAAAAAATGTTTTGACTTCTTCAAATGTAAATGTATTTGGATATTTAAAAAGATGAAGTGCTTAAGGGATAGTTCATCCAAAATGAAAAATTCTGTCATCATTTATTCATACTCCACTTGTTCCAAAGAGCTGTTCCAGAGTTTCTTTCTTCTGTTCAGCACAAATGACATTCTAAAGAAGGTTGTAATCAAAAAAAGTAATTATTGACTTCCGCAGTATATTTTGTTCCTATTATGGATGTCAATGACTGCTGGTTTCTAATATTCTTTAGAATATCTTGTTGTGTCCAACAAAAGGAAGAAATTCATGTTTAGAACCACTGAGTACATGGTGAGGAATTACATTTTTTTGAGTGAACTGTCCCTTTAGGAAGCGTGTACTGCATACAGTCAGGTCACTATATGTAAAAACTACGTTTAGTGTATTTTGTCATATCACTAACCCAGCTATGATGTTAACACATGCTTTTGACACTTTAAAAGTTCATCTGATTGGCTTTAAGTCTTAATGTTGCAAACTAATGATTAGCATTAACATCGATCAGTAAAAAAAATGAAAACAGACCATACAGTACAGTATACACCAAAAAAATGGACTCATTGGATTTGCAAAATTTTTTAAGGTAAGTGGTTGCAAACAACATATATGGGCTGAATTTAAACAAACAAATTATATTTAGTAATGTATAACTTAATTTGTTTGTTTAATTTCAGCCCATATAAATAGTTTTTTTTTCAGTTTACAGCATGTTCTTTTTGTAATTATGGCACAGTAGTCAGAGCTCAAGGACTGAAGGAGTGTGTTTATTAGAATGTGAATATACTGTGTTTAAGATGGAGATGATATCCGTGTACGTCATGCAGATGCGGATAGGGAGTTGAAGTTCCTGTAAGCCAAACAGGGTCATCAAATGGGTCTGCAACTGTTCTTACCCACGGTGCAATACCATTCTATCACTGCATGTCTGAAATGCAAATCTGTTTATCTTTGCATATCCGTGTCAGTATGAGTTATGAAACAATGACCTGCGTGGGATCAGGACTCGAGTGAGATTTTTTTTTTTCAAAGATATCATATACACACAAATCTTTATGTAGAATTAGCCCCCAAAAATTATAAATTCCATGACTGTTATAACTCATCAATGTTCTTAACCCCAAGGAAACCACCTGTGTGCTTGTTTAGAGTAATATTCATTTCAGTTACAATATTTAAATCAAACCAATGCCAAATGAGAGCTGAACCAATCCACCAAATCCTGCAGGCAACAATGACTCTGAGCACAGAGGCAACATTACAACAAAGACAGGATCAGATACTAAAAGAAAACATTATTTATTTTAATTTTAATGCCCTTCAGGAATTTGTGTTATTGGTAAGATACTCTCTGTCTATTCTATTCTATTCTATTCTATTCTATTCTATTCTATTCTATTC
>CAIGQW010054073.1:11102250-11115915 GCA_903798125.1 Danio choprae | reverse complement strand
GAATAAAAATGCTAACAAAAATGAAATGCTTTTTATTTTAGTTAATTATCACATGCGATAAATTCTTTTTATACTTTAAACTTGATTATGTGTTGTGGAGGATAAAGATATCTAAAAGAAATTGCAACTATACAAAATTTGCAGACCTTTTTCATTTCATAATGTCAAAATGTGTACATGTTACCAGCATCCCATATTTTACATACAAACAAATTGAAGCTGTAAATGTTAATGCTTGGTGGATTTAACCTAAATGTGGTTAAAATATGGACAACCCGACAGCTGGGTTGAACTTTTTAATTATATAATCAAGCCAACTTTAACCCAATATGGGTTTGTTCCTATTTAACAACATTAAAACAACCCAGCATTTTAGCATATGCACAAACAATATCATTATATATAATAATCTATATATACAATAATCATTATAAATCATATTAAACATGCAAAAATTCCCAGTCATGAACATTTCCCAGTCAAAATGTCATTTTAGAATCACATACAGTAGCTTTTATCAAACTGAAACCAAGCTCAATTCAGATTTCCTCTTATAATGTCTGCAATACTTAAAGTTATCTTAAGGTTATAAATAATTAGAGGGCACTCGAAGAACAGATCCTGCTGTCGGTGTAATTTGTGAACACTCCATTTGACGTCAATGCTTAGAACATGGCTAACAAGTCTTTCAGAAGCCGTTAAACTGAACTGAACCCCCTTATTTGCTTCATAAACACTGTTAAGCTGGTGCTCCTGTTGGAATAATCAATCAATTCCATGCGTGTTCAATAAAAAAGGTCAGGAGAGGAGTTTTTTTCAAGGTTTAACATATTAGCAATTTATTGGATACAAAGGAATAATTCGATTTACATAATTCTGTTATCCTCAATGCAATGCATTGTTACATTCAGGGGTGCGCAAAGTTTTCATTTCCTGACTTCTATATAGGCAGCTGATATTAACAGGTGGAGTTCATAATTTGTCAATCATTCTCCAGTACTCCATTGGCTGCACCCATCCATACGTCCTCTTTTTTTACGAATTCTCTGCACAACATTAAAAAGCACAAGACTTGCAAGTTCTGTGCTCACAGGAAGTTTCGCTGCAAAGCTCAAGTTAATTTTAGACAAGCATTTATCTACTTTTGCAAAAATGCTTCATTAGTATGCACAGCATATCACACTTATATAGAAGTTCAGTTAATATATATGACCTTTAAGTAATACAATTAATTGTATAATGAAAAGAAAAAGTGACAAAAATAATAAAAAATATATTCCTTTTCCCCGACACTCCTGATACAGGCAGGTTTAAAACACATATGTGCACCATGTGACCATGAGTTTGACACACATTCATTAAAGTTACTAAATAGCACAATCAGGGCATCATTGGTAGTGTTGCAATCTTTAAATGTAATTATATTAATTTGTTAGCACTAAGGTTACATTTTTCATGTTCAATGGCTAACAATGAAAATACTCATCCTTTATTTGTTCTAAACCTGTTTGAGTATTCTCTTTTGTTTCAAGTAGATTAGAGAATGTTGGAAACTGGCTGCCATTGAATTCAACAAGAAAAAAATAATCCTGCTGTGGCTGTCAGGGGCCATCGGTTTAAAACATTCTTCAAAATATCTACTTTTGTGCTCAGTATACAAACAGGAAAACAAAACAAACTCATAAAGGTTTGGAAGCACCCAAGGGTGACTAAATTGTGAGTAATTTATTTTTTGGTTTATTCCTTTTATTCCTTTAAGGAACATAAGAGACATTTCAATAAAAAAAGAAAACTTAGCAGCACAATGAATATTAAAAAAAATCCTCACATACTATCAACTTGCATTTCTCCTGCGAGGGAGATGAGCTAAAAAAGCAGCTAGTGCAAATGGCCATTTCAAACCTGCTATGAAATTACACAAAATGATAATTTCCACACTAAGGCATTATAAAAAGTAAATGTGAGAAACAATGAAACATCAAAACTTCATTAAAAGTAAATTGGCATCTTTTTTAATCAGACTCATGAAACCAGTAAAGTGGATTGTGAAGTTTGAGAGGAAAAACATTTGTGCCTTGCAACACATGATGATCATAACAAGCACTTTATACTGGCCCTGAGAAATCCAACCAATCTGAAATGTCACATTTCTGCAAAACAACAAAAATAAAAATTACATATAAAAAGAAAAATCTACAGTAGTCCTAGATACTGTATATTCCATAGCAGTTTCAGCTAAATAAACAAATTCTTCAACTTTTCACCTCTTGGTTTATTATTTATTTTATTTGTTTACATAAAGAGTACTTTGCTTTATTGATTAATACAGGCTTTTTGTGCAATTCCTTGTATAATACCTTGTAATGAGCAAAAGCTCATTTGGTATTTTTGGGCAAAATGGTTTGACAAAGAGGTCTCAAACATGTATAAAAAATGTCAAATGTACAGTTGCTTTGGCAAATATGTTTATTTTAACACTATTGAGATGGTTTAAGTTATGCAACTTATGACACAAAATAGCCTTTAGTCAGTGGTAATCAATCATGTTGAGTCACGCTGTATGTTTTGGTAAAAATTAAACATGCTATTAAGCTTCAGATGCTATACAAAGAAATAATTTAATTCTTAAATTCAACAATTAATCCTTCATGAGGTTTGTTGTTGAGAACTAGACCAAGATGACAAAGTATTTTCCCTGTGCAGTTTTTAAGAGTGGAAAGATTTTACAGAAGGTATGCTGGAAGTTTCTTGATGGACTCTGACAAATTGATGGTTGTCTTTAATAAGGCTACTTAAGGTAACTGCCAAAACTTACTCTATGGCAGCTGTATTTTTTAAGGGACTAAAATAGGCTGTGGAAACCTTTAACTCTGAAATGGTATTTCCTACTAGACAAACAAAAACAATAATTCACCATCATGATAACTTAGCAGAAACATAAAGTAGAGAACAGGTAATAATTAAAGATACCATAGAGTGCATTGATTCATTATGTCACATTTTGCACTGATATTTAAATAGTAGGTACTCTAGGTATGTGGTTTGATTAGTAAAAACTCCTAGTCTGTTCTGTTCTAATGCCTTGCAGCTTGTCATTTTTATACTGTAAAGACAATATATTCTACACCAATACCCTTAAACCCAACTCTTATAGGAAGCAATCTGCACTTTTACATTTTCAAATTACTTAATTCTGTGTGATTTATGATCCATTTTCCCCAATGGGGACCAAAAAAAATGTACCAATGAGTTCAAAATTTACTCGTATTGCTATACTTGTGGGGACATTTGGTCCTTGCAACGTAAGGAATACAAGGTATACACACACACACACACACACACACACACACACACACACACACACACACACACACACACACACACACACAGTGCAGAATTGTATATTCACCACTAATTAGTCAGAGATATAACTTGGTTATCTCAGAAGATTCCCTAAATGAAATGGTAATTATTCACATGAGAATTTTAATGAAGGCATAAACACATGGAGAGGTGTTTATTTAGCTGAAATTCATATTAAAATCTGTTTTATTTGTATTGTGCAAAGTGTCTTTGCAAGTCATGTGACCATCAGGAAGATCACAGCACCTCATTACTCATAGGATGCATTCCGTGATCTCATGGTCTTCCGAGTTCATCCTTCCGAGGTAACTTGGCAAGACTGGTCTCCAAGAGAATGCGAGTCTATTCTCTGCATTTTTGGTACTGAGAAACAGCCACAGTTTTCTACGAGTTTACTCACACCGATTAAGCCATTCAGAATCTGTCTGTGTTACTTAACAATGTATGTAAAGAGGGGCATGTCGTGGTGGGCCCACATATATATTGTTTAATATAAGTTTAGATAAACTTAAAAATAAAGGAATGAAATATCATTGTTGTAATCTCACAAGGGAATCTTGTGAAATCTCACAAGGGCATCTTGTGAAATCTCACAGTTTTGGCCAATCAAATGCAGCCTGGGGCATGCATACCAATGATCCTATATTAAACGTAACAAATGTTTTTACAGATTGGTCAGTTTTTCATGAGAATTACATGAGAACATGGAAACAACTGTGTTTGTGGCTCACTGTTTACCACATTCTGAACTCTTATTATTCAGCTATGCCAAGGTATATCCAAATTTTCATTATAATCTGTAAAAGGGTTAAGCATTATAAGCAATGTCTACTTTAATAAATGATTATATTAGCTAATACATTAATAATATTAATAATACTGATTTACCAATTGATATTTAGTAGTCATTTATCAGTGAATAATGTTGTTTTATGCAATGCAATGCCATGCCAGAGTAAACCTATTCACCCCAAAGTAGTCTTGTGTTTATTTTACAAAAACAATAGAAATTAGTCTATCAATTCATAAAAAGTCCCACTGCTAACAAGTATTGGGTGGAAAGATTATATAAATCCTAATCCATCCTGCTTGGTTGGAAGCCCACCGGTTGGAACGTAGTGAAGATATTTTCCATCTAATGATAGAGGAGCCAGATGTGCTCACATAAGTCATTCCACACATCTTCAGTTCATTTACAAATCTTATCATAATGGAGACAGGCCCAATCATAATTCAAATACACTCAGATCTGCCCGGGGAGGAAAGCAAAACACTCGATCCTGCCAAAATGGTGCGGTCTAATAAAAGAGCGAAAGTCTGCTAAGCAGCACTGAAACGAACAAAAAACTGTCCATATCTTATGACAGGAAAGAAAATGATGCAAAAGATGTGAAAATAATATTGGAACTATTGTCTATATTTTCCTCAGTTGTAACTTAGGGAGGCTGAGATTACAAAGGAACAATGAAAGGAGGTCCGAATGAAGAATGGATGCCTGAATGCGGAATGGATGAGCAGACAGACAAAGACGAAGCCAAAGAGACAAACATAATAAAATCCAGGAAGCTAAAAAGGTACAATTACACCTCAGTCTGAATGAAAAACACATGTGACTAGCATTCACCTGATCCATAGCTGTAGATCAAAATTAGACTACAGAAATCAGACATCCTTTCAAAAGCAGCACGGTTTCATTTATGCAGAGCAGATCTTGATATGATTAAGAGCAAACAAAATGAGCTCTGTGCCCTTATAGGATTCACACATGAATGTTGAGATAATTAAAGTGAATAAAAAGTGAATTAATCTTCATTAGCTTTTCGAAATGGGCTCAGGAGTACAGGGACAAAGTGAAAGTTTTTTTTATCCCCATATTAGTAAGTTCTTATTATTCAGAACCTTCTGTAACGTTTTGAAAAGGTATATGCTAGTGTTGTAATTTGATAAAATAATCAACTGATTTCAAATGAATAAATGGTACAGCTCTAGGGCCCTGGCAAAAAAGGAAACATTTTCTCTGCACCAAATAAATTATAAAAAAATCTGAATTGTGCTAAAGTGAAAATTAATTACTATAATAATAATTTTAAATGTATTTTATCCAATATATTGTAAGATGATGATAATGATGTAGGTGTATATTGAATAACTGGAATGAAATGAATTGTGGTTTTTATTTTTTTTTAATGAATTTTTATGAATTCGGCATCCAGTGTCGGGTGTGGGTAGGAAGGAAACAAGGACTCATTCAGAAACAAAGATAGGTTTATTACATCCAGTGGACATTACTTTTTCAGGATACACATGTGATTTAGCAAATATTTGAATGTATTTTTTACCTAAAATATGGTTCTACTAAACTGAGTTTAAACTAAAATGAGTTTTTATACTGAAACCATGGAATTACCATTTAGATTATAATGTATTGAGTTGTGTTCATATCTATGAAACAATGTTCTCAATCTTATTTAATAAATAAAGGGTAGGGTTATAAAAATCTAAATACTTATTCAATAAAATTATAAAAGCGATTCTATACAAGTATCTTCATAATACAACATTTGACATTTTTAGCTGTAAATAAATATATACTACTTTTCACAATTCAAAAGGTTTTTTTTTTTTTACAAAATGCACATGTAGACTGTAAAACACTGAGATAAGGATACTATAGTGTTGCAATTTTTTTGTTACATTTCTGGTCTTTTTGTTAAAAGTTATTACTTTTTGTTTTATTTTAGTTTTACGTTGCTTTGAAAATAGCAAGACTCCACACTGTGCATATACAATACATACACTGTGCAGATACAGCTTAGGTGAATATGTCCAAAAGCAAGACACAGTGATAGGACATTTTGCATGCCTATATAGCTCCAAAACATTTCTAGAACATAATTGTTTGTATGAAGCAAACACATAGGCCTACATCAGAAAGGAACAACTGTCTTTTGAAGTGGTTAAAAAATATATCTATAATCTCTTGCCGTTCACTTTCTCTAATATTTCAGATAGGTTGCATCATAAATTATCATTTTGAAAGATCATGCATTGTTAAAGTTTTTTTTTTTGAAAGTGAAGAATGTATTTTCTGTTGAATAAAAATAAAAGAATGACTTCTTGTCTGCCATTTGTAACGCCCGGAGGGCGGAGGAGAACATGACGAGAGGGAGACGGATGAACATTACAAAATGGGTTTAATAACACTTACGGGAACTGATACAGGGTATGGGAAGACAGGCAGACACAGGACCACACGAATCACAGGACGAACCAAAATACCGGACAACGAAAGACACAGACGAAAGGATATAAATAGATGAAGGGATGATTACGTTAATGACACAAGAGGGATGAGTACAGGTGAAACAGATGAACAATGACGGTGGCGGGAGAAGGACAAAGAAAGCACATGACATAAACAAAGGATGACGCGGACGAACACTGACAGTACCCCCCCCTTTTGAAGGCGCGGTCCCCGCGCCTTCAACAGGAAACAAAAAGGAGGATGGTAGAAGGGGAGGGTACAAGGGAGAAGTCCAAGGGGGAGACAGGAAGGGAACTGGAGCAGGAGGACCCAGGACACAGCCAGAAGGACGGCCCCGGGCGGAGTCGAGGAAGGGCGGGACCATGGAGGAGGAGTGGCTGCTGACTCCAGGGGGCCGACCGAGGGAGACGCCGCTGATGGCGGTGGAGCCCAAGGAAGGGATGGAGAGCCGATGGGCGAAGGTGACGCCGAGGTTCCTGAGGGCCAGGCGAAGCAGGCGGCTCACCCGAGCAAGGCGACGGCGGGGTTCCGGAAGCCCGCGGCGTAGCCAGAGCGACAGAGGACCAAGGCGCAGCCGGAGGGAAGGAGGAGCTCAACGCAGCCGGTGGGACGGTGCGATGAGATGCAGCCGGATGAGTGGAGTCCAGAGGCGTAGGAAGGGCGACGACTGACCAAGGTGGAGCCGGAGGGACGAGGGAGCCTGGCGGAGCTGGTGGGCGGACGGCCCACGACGAAGACGAGGGAGGAGTGAGCCAACGCGGAGCCCTAGGGTCGAAGGGCCGAGGTGGAGTCCGCAGCTCGGAGGCCGTAGGAGCTGACGCTGGGCGACACCCTCCAGAGGGTGACGCAGACAGGCAGTACCCATAGGCGCGCTCCATTTCCGGAGCTGGAGCGTGAGCTGGGGGGCTGGCTGACTGCAGCAGTGCTGGAGCTGGATGACTGGCTGCAGTTCTGGGGGACCGTGGGAAGCTACTCATGACCCTGGAGCTGTGGCTTTTTTCTAGGGAGAAGGTTAAAAAACTGTGTAGAAACAGTTGTTTGCTGTCTGGAAACAGCGGCAGGTAGATGCTGTCTAAAAACAGCGGAAGATTTAAAATAAAGCTCCAGAAGCCAATGAGTAGCCTCCCAGTGTCCAGTCGGTGTCCATCTGCATAGGGGGGGTGGGCGGGACTCTCGCTGATTCCGCGGGTAGCCGCCAGGACTCCCCCTCTGGGTCGTGTTGTCGGCACACACACCTGGTCAGATGGGACTTTGAGCTCCTCCATCTCGGCGCAATTCCGCTCTGTCGCTCTAGAGGGCGATGGCTCATTGGCCGTGGGTGGCTCTCCGTCTGCGGTGGGCTCTGGCAAGCGCTCCCTGCAGGTGGACGATGTAGTTTGGCTGGTCACTGGGTCGGGAGTGGCACTGACGAGATCCTCCAGGAAGGCGGTGAGTGGAAAAACTTTACTCGCCAGTGTCCACTCCATCTTTGCGGCGGTGTTGCCCTGAGGACCATCTTCGGGCGATCGTGCTCTGTAACAGATGATGGGCGCGCAGAGCACGTCGCCCGGAAAGCTGTTCTCAGTCGCTCGGATATGGTCCTCAGGGCTGCTTTCCCCCTGCTCCAGCAGGTGGTGACGGGAAACGGAAGGGCGGATGGGTTTAAAGGGAACACGGAGGGAGAAAAATAAAACACTGAGGGAAAAACAGACTATAAAAAGAAAATCGGGGGAAAACACGCCGCTAACTGTGGGTCCGGTATTATGTAACGCCCAGAGGGCGGAGTAGAACATGACGAGAGGGAGACGGATGAACATTACAAAACGGGTTTAATAACACTTACGGGAACTGATACAGGGTATGGGAAGACAGGCAGACACAGGACCACACGAATCACAGGACGAACCAAAATACCGGACAACGAAAGACACAGACGAAAGGATATAAATAGATGAAGGGATGATTACGTTAATGACACAAGAGGGATGAGTACAGGTGAAACAGATGAACAATGACGGTGGCGGGAGAAGGACAAAGAAAGCACATGACATAAACAAAGGATGACGCGGACGAACACTGACACCATTGTTACAAAAAAAGTATACTTTAATTAAATTTTATGAAGTATACATACGTAATATTTAAGTATACTTCATGTATGTACTGTATACTAAAAACTGGGTCAATTTAGTCCCAAACAGTATTCAAGTAGTAGACTTAAAAGTATACTTTTAAGTGGATACTTAAGTGGATTGATGAGTGTACTAGTAGTTTACTTGTGTAAAACTTGTAGTAAATAATTAGTTTGTGAAGGAAGGAATGAAGGAATTTCTTGACGTGGACAAGTATGGTGTCCCATACTCGGAATTTAGTCTTAGCTTTTAACCCATCCAAATGCACACACAGTAGTGATCACACACACATATAGCCCCTATGTGACTCTGCTTCACTCAACATAAAAAAGAAGAAAAAAATCTGTATTTATCCATTGACTTAAAAAATTCTTAAACTTTAATGCAATGGCCAGAGGTAAAAAGCTACAGTATGACAGTACATCACAGTCTTCACAGACTTAGAGTCAGCACCACTAAGGCCTTATTTTCCCCTAATAACATGCATTTTCAGAGATCTGATCACAAGCAGTCAGTTTCTGGATTTTACAGAATCATGAATGGGTAAGTCCAGATAGATTTAATGTTGTAATATTAAAATATCTGAAATGTGCATCAACCACAGAGCCTATTTCTAAAATGTAATAGAACCTATATACTTCAGGATATTGGAACATGTTCATTCTCCATTCCTTGTCCATTCCACAGTACTATTTTTGACGGCTTTGGTATATTGTAAAAAAAGTTTCCATTTTATACATATTCAAATCATATTAGATTTAGCATGTACAAAAAAAGTGTGTTATTTGCTAAACATCTGTCTCCAACCAGCCTGATTCTGCAAGGTCCATAAGGTCGACACATTACACATTCTGCTGCTGTTCTTGAGTCCTGCTCAATCATTTCTGAACCAACTCATAATGAAGCAGATACTCATAAATGATTACTAATGGTTATTGCTATATGACCACACTGAACGTTTCATCATTAAAGGTGCAATATGTAAGTTTGACACCCAGTGGTTGAACTAGGTATTGCATTCCTGGATCAAAACAAAGGCAAGCGCAGGTTGCCAGATTTTACCAAAAGGAGCGAGTCTGACGATCGAGCCTAAAGGCGGAATTAAACCGTGTTCTAAATAAAAGTAATGACACCAGATAGAAGGAATATTTTCCATATTAAAAGGAGCTTTTGTTCTGACCAACACCTTGAATTGATATATTAGAAACGACTTCTATTTCTTGCAGCTGAACAACAGAAAACTGACAATGATCACCTCAGGTACTGATGGTGTCAGGTATTATGGTATTTGTATGGTTTAGAAGAGTCAAAAACTTTAATACAGCACCTTTAATGAACATGATCGTGACTAGGGCTGTGTGATTGGGTAAATGGAATTTATTTGGGTAAATCTGACATTGCAATACTGAATTTTGTTGTAATATAAATTGCGATAGGAATACAGTTTCACCAAAAGACTTGAACAGATCTATTTGAAAAGTACTTATTCATTTAGATTGATTGGGATGATTCTGTAGGTGAGAGAATCATGTATAAAATATAATAAACAAATTACAAGCATAGATGAAAACAATAGGGCAAATATAAAAGTGAAAGAAACAGTATTCAGTTGCAGAAATGAAATAATAACATGTAAAATAACACTGCATAGTCTTCATTGTATAAATAATTCAATAAAATTAACCTTCAAAAAAGTTACAAACAATACAATTTCTTGTGCCTGAATGGTTTAAACTCTCTTGACCACAGTCACAGGCCTTAAAATCACATGCAAATGATAAACGTTCACTCTGTTACAGAATGTCTATTAAATCCATAAATCTCATGTGTGCCTCACATTGACGGAATTATTTTGTTAAAATGTGAATGCTTTAAAAATTGTAGATTGTTTATCAAAAGTAGATGCTTAAAATGTCTTAGATTTGCTATTTATAAACTGTTTATACGTTTGATCTGTTTTGCCATCAAACAGCCATTGAAGCTGATATGGCAATACACGCTAAATACACTCTAATCTCTCTCTCTCTCTCTCTCTCTCTCTCTCTCTCTCTCTCTCTCTCTCTCTCTCTCTCTATCTGAACTGTGCCTCCTCATAAACTATAATCTCAACTCAACATTGCAGATCCTACAGTGTGACTATTGCGGATGCCCACATTGTGATATCGATGCTGAAACAATATTTTGTGCACCCCTAATCCTAACTACAAGACAGTAAAGCTTGTGAACCTCAAGTTAAAAAAGAAAAGTAGCCCCCCTACTCATATATCATCTATTATTTATCAGGCAAAATTGAAAAAAGCTGTCTCTTCTATTACGGCAATTCTGAAAAACATACTATATGGACTGTCAGTGTGTTTATAGCTCTCGTAGATTCATGTTGCTCTCGGATCAGTTCTGTGTCAGGGTTCAGAGAGATGATGGTGATCCTCCATGAAACTGAAATGGACGTATTAATGGTTTACTATCATTTCCCCATAGACATTAAACACAGAGAAGATGCTGCTGGTGTAGTGGTGCTCAAAACTGCAGTGTAGCAGATGCTGGGCTTTCTGTTGCCATGGAGAACATTGCAGTTAAAGCTCTGCTGTATAATGTGTATCCAGACCTGACTTATATGTCTGCATGCAGGCACTCACACACACGTTGGGTTTCATAAGGATTTCTCATAGACAAAATGTTTATATATAATATGATTGCACATTCCACCAGTAAGAGCAGAGTGTGAAGATTTAATTAGCAGAGTAATAGCAGTTTTGCTATGGTTGACATATCAAAGTTCAAAAGAGGACAAATTGTTAGTGTGTGTCTCGCTAGAGCATCTGTGACCAAGACAGCAGGTCTTTGTTATGTATCAAGAGCCACATTATCAATGGTAATGTCAGCATACCACCAAGAAGAACAACCCACATCCAACAGTAGTAACTGTGGACGCAAGAGGAAGTTGTCAGAAAGGGATGTCTGGGTGCTATCCCGAATTGTATCCAAAAAACATAAAACCACAGCTTCCCAACTCACTGCATGTGCACCTCAATTCTTCTATTTCCACCAAAACTGTTTGTCGGGAGCTTCATAGGGTCAATATACATGACCCGGCTGCTATAGCCAAACCTTAAATCGTTAATCGTGCCAATGCCAAACATCAGTTTCAATTGTGCCAGCAGCAAAAATCTTGGGCTGTGGACAATGTGAAACATGTATTGTTGTCTGATGAGTCCAGCTTCACTGTCTTTCCAACATCCAGGAGAATTACGGTGTGGAGAAACCCCAAAAAAGTGTACCTCTCCGCATGCCCAGAGTGAAGCATGCGGGTGGATCAGTGATGGTTTGAGCTGCAATATCATGGCATTCCCTAGGCCCAATTCTGGTGCTAGATGTGACCGTCAATGCAAAGGACTACTGAATCATTCTGGAGGACCATCTGTGCCCGGTGGTTCAAACATTGTATCCTGAAGGCAGTGCCATGTATCAGGATGTTAGATACTAGTCCTGCACAGTGGCCAGAGGGATTTTCAGCCATTCTTCGAGAACATAAGGACATCATAGAAAAATGATGTTCTCCCCCCTTATTGGGTGTTCGATTATGCTTACCTCTCCACACCTTTAAATATAAAGAAACTTTTAAGTAATTGTAAATACCAATAAAACTATTTTGAAAAATTCAAATTAGTTTAAGCTTTTTTCCCGCACATGAACAAAAAACAAAAACAAAAAAAAAAGAAACAGACACTGAAAACTTAATTAAAATGAATAAGGACTTTATAAATAAATATGGGCCTCACATTGGCGCAGTGGGTAGCACGTTCGCCTCACAGCAAGAAGGTTGCTGGTTCGAGCCTCGGCTGGGTCAGTTGGCGTTTCTGTGTGGAGTTTGCATGTTCTCCCTGTGTTGGCGTGGGTTTCCTCCGGGTGCTCCGGTTTCCCCCACAAGTCCAAAGACATGCGATATAGGTGAATTGGGTAAGCTAAATTGTCCGTAGTGTATGTGTGTAAATGAGTGTGTGTGGATGTTTCCCAGAGATGGGTTGCAGCTGGAAGGGCATCCGCTGCGTAAAACATATGCTGGATAAGTTGGCAGTTCATTCCGCTGTGGCGACCCCAGATTAATAAAGGGACTAAGCCGAAATGAAAATGAATGAATGAATGTATGAGTGTGAATGGGTGTGTATGGATGTTTCCCAAAGATGGGTTGCAGCTGGAAGGGCATCCGCAGCGTAAAACATATGCTGGATAAGTTGGCGGTTCATTCCGCTGTGGCGACCCCAGATTAATAAAGGGACTAAGCCGAAAAGAAAATGAATGAATGAATAAATAAATATGGCTTTAAAAAGGACACAATAGTATAAATGTAAAATAAATAAATAAAAATGCCTGAATAACCCATGATCCATATTCTCTGCAATAGAACAGCTATAGTGTGCTATATGTGCTATAGAACAGCTAATTATAGAAAGTCAGAAAGTTGATGTAAACAAAGACATGAAACTACATCATTCAGGTTTGGATTGACACAAGGTTTACTACAGTAACTGATTATATAATTTAGTTTTTTTATCATAATTACACTGTATTCTTTCTAGCAGTTTCTAGCAGTATAAGTTTCTTTAAGCAAAGCATGTACGATGCATTCAAACTTCTTTAGTAATGTTTGTTTCCTGGGAAATGAGCCATTGACTTTTATATCAAATGAATGAATGCCATGCTTTTCTAATCATCATCAGATGTCATGAAGTGAATGATTGCTTCATGTTTGTGTATGTGTTTGTTTAGGGGGGTGTTTTAGAGGAGTGTGGCTGCTATTGAGTGGGTCCACCCTGTCAGGACACCCACAGAGACTCTTAACACAGATGTAAAGGTCAACAAAAACCTAAACTCCCCTCTCTCTCTCTCTCTCTCTCTCTCTCTCTCTCTCTCTCTCTCTCTCTCTCT
>CAIGQW010054073.1:11072217-11086705 GCA_903798125.1 Danio choprae | reverse complement strand
GTTTACTATCGCTCAGCAAATTTCTTTAGGAATCCATGCAATCTGGATTTTCAAGTGAGGAATTTTCAGCTGTTTTAAGCATTTGCTGTATTAAGATACACAATCTGCATGGTTTAAAATGGTCTGTGTGAGCTGAGCTTCATAACAGGGGTTCGCAACTTTGTCTTATTTTTTTTTTTACTCTACCTTTAGTCCTTCTAGCCTTCTGTTCTGATTGGCTAAGCGCAGAACAAGCCATGCTGCAAAATAATGATTAACAAGTGGGCCATTGGGCCTCACAGTGGCGCAGTGGGTAGCACGTTCGCCTCACAGCAAGAAGGTCGCTGGTTCGAGCCTCGGCTGGGTCAGTTGGCGTTTCTGTGTGGAGTTTGCATGTTCTCCCTGTGTTGGCGTGGGTTTCCTCCGGGTGCTCCGGTTTCCCCCACAAGTCCAAAAACATGCGGTACAGGTGAATTGGGTAAGCTAAATTGTCCGTAGTGTATGAGTGTGAATGAGTGTGTGTGGATGTTTCCCAGAGATGGGTTGCGGCTGGAAGGGCATCCGCTGCGTAAAACATATGCTGGATAAGTTGGCAGTTCATTCCACTGTGGCGACCCCAGATTAATAAAGGGACTAAGCCGAAATTAAAATGAATGAATGAATGAAAAAGTGGGCCATTGTTGCTAAATATATAAGCAATAATGCACAGTCAGTCAAATAAAAACACAAAATATTAATTAAATAGCGGACAAGGCAATCTTGAGATGTCGGAAAGGCCATACTGAATTGCTAACTGTACATTATGCTGCTAATTACATAGTTAGAATGCAAGTAAATAAACCCCATAAAATGTTAACCTGAGTTGAAATTATTGCTTTGTGTGAAAAGAAAGAGACCACAAAGTGTTGGGGGGAAAAAAACAACAACACAGGGTAAAACACTGGTTTTAAAAGACAGTCAAATATACAGCTTAGTAGCTAGTTTACAAAACATTTGACAACAGAATGCTGTGACTGGCCAGAATGATGTGTAATAACACACTGTAGCTACAATGTATTTTTTTTTTATGCAGAACAAGCTCTTTTTGCCAACATATGAACTGCAATGATTCTTTTTAAATTTGTAAAAAAATCATTTTAATAAACTACTGAATTTTGTTACTAGCTTCAACATTATGAAATGCAACTCTTGTATAACTATAGGTGAATAGTCTTTAAGATAATAAATATGTCTACTTCTGAAACATAAATACATCTGCCTCAGTCTAATCTTTAGTGGTGATGATTATATAAACACAGACGGTGCATACATACACAGACACACACACAAACACAATTAAGATTCGCTCTAGTCTGAATAACACCTTTATGCACTAAGGGAAAGGTGGGAGTGCACAGTGACACACACACACACACAGACTCTATGTCTGGGGCTGATTTATTTCAGGCCATTGCTTTCTAAACAGGACATTTATACATGTTGCCACTTATTATACTTCACTCTAAATGCTCTTGTAGGTGGATCATTCCACAAATAACTGCCTGTTTGTGTTTCACATCTGAGACAAACTCAGCTGAACCATAAACTGTTGTTTTATATACTCCATATTGTGCTGTCTATATGATGAGCCTTCTTTGCACTGATTAATGGCATTCTGTGAAATACAGTGGGTTTGTTGGCTTACTCTCATCTCTCGCAGATGTTTTCAAATCAGGGTGGGATAATTCTTTTTTCCTTCATTTCTTTCTTTCTTTACTTTTTTTACAATGGAAAACAAGTGCTACCAAGATTAGCTGCAGTGTGTAAACTTTTATGACCACTCTAAAAGCTAACCAAGGTGGAGGGTTACAGCCTGTTGGAGACAATTTTCCACTTACGGACAAGTGGGGGCGAAAGCGTGTGTCTGCATGCTGTGTGTGCAGTTTCATGTGGTAGAGCAATTGTAAAAGTTATCCTTTTATTTTCACTCTTAGTGAAATGTTGATACGAGAAAAAAGGGGGTGAGAGAAAGACAGACAATAAAAAGAGTGCTGTAAGTTAAACGTTTTGGTTTACATGGAAAAGTCTTTGACAAATTTATCTGCAACACATTTGTAATGGACTGACTGGTTAGGGGTGCCAACTTATAAAATATTTATAAGCAAAAAATTCTAATAAAAATACAAAGTCAGTTTTACATATAGGATTCTCCTGAACATAAGACTAGTGAACCCTTCTAATGAGATAAAGACAACAATATACCGAACAAAATAAGAATTATTATTCAATTTGACCTCCTTACAATAAATAATTCAATCTAATTTTACAACAATAAAAAAAAAACATGCATATGTACAAAATCTCAAAAAGTGTACACAGTGTTGGGTTTATGTTACACTGCATTGAGGCTGTATTACAGAACAAACATTTTTATAAGACAATAATATTTCAGTCAGTTACACTTATTCTGAGGGTCCCCTTTAGAAAAGTAACTTACCAAAAAACTAGAGATGCACCAATTGTAATGTTTTGGGCTAATTCAGATTTTTTTTTTTTTTTTTTGGTAAGTGTGACCAGCTGATGCCGATTTCGATTTTCTGTCATTCACAGCATATACAAAAAATTTTTACCCCAAAGTTTACCCCAAACTGCAGTAACATTACTAGCCAAACAAATGTAATTTCCTGCTGTTCATAACTTTACATTCTTTTTTTACTTTATTTTGGTAAGGCATTTGCTGCCAACTTTAACAACTGGTCTATTTCTTCTCTAAATGATTGAAATGTCTAGCAGAATTATCTTTTACTCATGCAGCAAATATGACATAAATTGCATTTTAAACATTTAATTGATTGTGTTACTCTGTCAAAATTCTCAATTAACAAGTAACCATTCAACACAAGCATCACTAACATGAAGCAGAGAGCTCCATGGCACAGGAAACAATCTGTGTTGATCAGCAGATCAGTGTGCTTTCACTTCTGCTGTTGGGAAGCTCAGCTCAGCTCAGCTCAGCTCAGAGAGGGCAGAAGAAGCAGCTCTACACCTGCACAGATGAGGAGCTGTCAGCCACCACTGCTCCTCCTCAGCTCTCTGTCAGTATTTCATCATGCAAAGGATCCGCTTTTAACAAGCTTCGTGTGTGACAAGACTCAAGATTAAACAACTTGGGTAACACGTGACCAGAAAAAGTGCCATCCAATCTTACTTTGAATTATACAGAAGAATCTGAATTTGGGCAGAAGTAATTTTTCAGATTCAATACTCATCTGGACGTTTTTCTTTACACTGACCTTTGCTGCAAATCGCAAACTTTTACACATTAATGCGACTTTGAGCGTGGGAAATTGTTTAACTGTGGTGTCTGGTCAGTCAACTGGTCCATCTCTACACAAAACTGTCAACTGAGTAACTGTCACTCTACTTTTCGTGTAGAGTACTGGCAGACATTATAGGGTAGGCCTAAGGTTAGAGTAAGTAAAATAAGTGGAGATGTACTTGAAAAGTTACTTACTCAGCAGAATGTCTAAAAGGGAACCATCAGAAAAGACAGAACTTAAAAATTCCTGTTTATCTACTACAAATCTATATCTACAGTGGAGATTGAAATTAGAAAAAGGCTTGGTCTTAAAAGGGTGGTTTAAAGCATATTTCAAGTGTTACGTACACTCAACAAATTACTTTTACTGATTGTTCAAACTACTATACTATTGGTACAGTTTTTTTTTTAATTGAAATAAAAAATAAAAAATTCACAATAAATGGGAAACTAAAACTAAATAAAACTAACAAGAATTACTGAATTTGAAACAAAAATTAAAATTATCAAAAATGTTGATTATACATGTTTAATGACATAAAATATCATCTTTAATATGAAGAAGTCTGTCTGAATTCCTAATTTTCACTTTTATTTATTGCCTTATGGTTTTTCATTGGTTCTGCAAATTTAAAAATAGTACCAAAATAAATACTAATTTAAAAATGCAAAATAATAACTATAATAACCTTGATTTGGAACAACTTCTCTTGCTATGATTAAAAGGATCATCCCTTCATCTGGACAATCTGCTGTTGTAGGGTTTTAGTGAAAACTAGGCTGCTAATTAAAAAGACTTTGACATATAAGTAAGAAATTGTACACAAGGTGCAAGTTTAACACTAATAACTGGAAGGTATCTAAAAGTGTTCTTTATTTTTGATCAGTGTTCTTTTTCAAATATCTTAGGAAATAGCTTCAGGAAATACACTGTAAAAATGCAGAGTTCCACACAATTCCTTCATGCTGTCCCAACACAAATCAATTAGGTTAACCTTTTTATACATTTAAGTAGATTGAACATAAAACAATTAAGATGTCCCAAAAAGACTTAAGAATTGTGTTCTTTCAACTCATTTACAGTCTTAGTTTTAGTTTTCATTTACTAAAACAACCTCGTTTCAAATCTCTGATTTGAATTCAAGTTCTCTAAGTCCAAAAAGGCTGGTCAGCCACATAAAACAAATGCACAGAAAAAGAGGATAATGCAGAGAGTTGCACATACACTACAGCTGGAATTACTCACAAGAATTTTTATTATTTAATACAATTTTATGAAAAATGTTTCTAGAGCAAGTTTAACTTTACCTGTTCACTGCTATTTTATAATATATTCTACTAATTTAGACAATCTTAATTATTTATTTATTTATTGCATTGGGCAGCACGGTGGCGCAGTGAGTAGCACGATCGCATCACAGCAAGAAGGTCGCTGGTTCGAGCCTCGGCTGGGTCAGCTGGCATTTCTGTGTGGAGTTTGCATGTTCTCCTCGTGTTTGCGTGGGTCTCCTCCGGGTGCTCCGGTTTCCCCCACAAGTCCAAAGACATGCGGTACAGGTCAATTGGGTAAGCTAAATTGTCCGTAGTGTATGTGTGTGAATGAGTGTGTGTGTGGGTGTTTCCCAGAGATGAGTTGCAGCTGGAAGGGCATCTGCTACGTAAAACATATGCTGGATAAGTTGGCGGTTCATTCCGCTGTGGCGACCCCAGATTAATAAAGGGACTAAGCCGAAAAGAAAATGAATGAATGAATGAATTTATTGCATTTTCTTGTCATTTCAAAGATATAAGTGAGACCCTAGTGAAAAACTATTTGTTGTTCTATGGTAGAAAATAAGAATGAGAGCAGTAGTGACATTTACTGACGTGCCGAGTGACGAAAGTGCCTGGTTGGAAACACATATTTCAATGCAGCAGCTGACAAGGGGGAGATAAAGGAATATGATGAATGTGAGAGACAGATGACTTGAGAAATCCAGAGAAGGGTCTGGAAGGTAAATACATCAGAAATCCTTAAGATACTTATAAGATGCTTTTTAATGGCTACAAGCGTTAAAAGCAGCGTGTGCCAACTTCCTGTAGTCAAACTAATCCAGAGTGCAATATAAGAGCCTTTTTAAAGGTCAAAACTCACTTTGAGTTTTTCTTTGTAAAAAGCTTTGCAAACTTGTCAGACCTTTCAGATGCCTGTTTTTTCACTAGACCACAAATCACAATCAAAAGTAAAACTAATCACATACAGGTAAGTGAAAATAGTAGTATTTTCTCAGCAATCTGCTAATATTATAAAATAGCATACGTCTTTGCAATAAGTCGAGTTAGATGCTATTTATACATGTTTGAAATAGTGGCTGACATTTGCACCTCAGTAATGCTGAGCTTACTGAGATTATAAAACAGTATGCAATGATACCATAATGAGTGTAAATGAGAATATTGATAATAATTATAATAGGTATTTATGTTCTTTTTATTATGAATGCTTTTGCTATTATTAAATGTGTGCAAAAAGTGCACTCAAGACTATCCCATCCAAAAGTGTAAAAGACACTAGGGCAGGGCGGCATGAAGGTATACAGTAGTCAACATTTTAAGTGAATGAAATTATTTTTTTCAAAACTGTCCTAAGATAAGAATAGGTGTTTTTAGGGCCAATTTAATGAAAGGTGTTGATCCACTTCAAATGCTTACTACTGTATATTGCTACTGCAGTAGCAGTAGCTGTACTTTTGTATTTCTGTATTTGCCAAAAAAGTAAACTATATTTAAGTACATATACAGTACAGTATGATCTTCAGTTTATCTTAATAATTCATAATTTTTACTTTTATTCATTGACTTTATACGGATTTAGATTCAGTGTTATTGTTAATACTAAGATGATTGCACAAGAGATAATAGTGCGCAGGCGCAAAAAGCAAGCAAGAAGGTAGCTGGTTCGAGCCTTGGCTGGGTCAGTGTTTGCCAAATTGTCTGTATTGTATGAGTGTGTATGGATGTTTCTCAGTAATGAATATTGCTGGATGAGTTGGCGGTTCATTCCGCTGTGGTGACCCCAGATTAATATAGGGACTAAGCTGAAAAGAAAATTAATAAATTAATGAATAATAGTTTACAAACACTAAACTTTGCTCTGGTCAATTCTGGACATGTTCTGTTAACTCTACTAAAACGAAATACAAAAACTACATAGAAATGTGTTCACAAAAAAAACTCAACTAAAAAGGACAAAACCATCAACTAAACAAACTTAAACTAAATTGAAATGAACAGCAAATGTTAACATAGTATTTATTCATTCATTTTCATTTCGGCTTAGTCCCTTTATTAATCTGGGGTCGCCACAGCGGAATGAACCGCCAACTTATCCAACATGTGTTTTACGCAGCGCATGCCCTTCCAGCCGCAACCCATCACTGGGAAACATCCACACACACCCATTCACACACATACACTACGGACAATTTAGCTTACCCAGTTCACCTGTACCGCATGTCTTTGGACTTGTGGGGGAAACCGGAGCACCCAGAGGAAACCCACGCCAACACAGGGAGAACATGCAAACTCCACACAGAAATGCCAACTGACCCAGCCGAGGCTCGAACCAGCGACCTTCTTGCTGTGAGGTGAACGTGCTACCCACTGCGCCACCGTGAGGCCTAACATAGTATCAAAATAAAAACTAGTTTAAAAAGGTAAAACTAAAATAACCTTTATAGGTAAAAAAAACATTAATTGGCATTTAATCTTTTGTGAGAAGCAAACATTTAATAACGGTAAATTAACTTTTAAATAAACAATTCTTAAAAACACACAAACACAGAAAACAATAACCCTTATAAAAAAATGTTTGATGGTTTTCCGGATTAACTACCTATGTAAATAACTATCATGAAATATATTGTTACTGTAAAAATAAAATTACTCTTACTGTGAAACTTAAACTAATAAAATGTGTATTACTGCATTTCAGAAAAACGATCTCAATCCCCACTCTACAGCGTAAAATGCTTAATACATAGACCATTCACACTCACTGAGCATGTACATACTTTGCCGGCATCCGTACTTGGCATCTACTGGTTGTGTAATTGTCAAGAAGGGCATGATGGATCTGAGAATGATTCGCAATAATCCATAAGACCAGTTAGAGACTGATCGAGGATAGACATGCCTTCATTTTTCAAAACTTTCAGGACCCTTTCAGTGCTTTGGGGTCTTCAGCATTTTCAAACGCTCCATTTTTTTCAGGTCAAAGATTCTGAAGTAGTGTGGTTGCCAGGCATAACCTAACAAAACATATACATTTTAAAATAAAAATGCATGTTCTCTTGAGTGACATATCTAGTGGACTGCAAGCTCCCATTCAACTAGTGTATCGCCATCCTATCAAAAACTGAACAGAACTAATCTCAACTCGACATGTTTTTTTTTTTTCTCCATTTTTCAGGAGTCCTTTTTACTCTGAAATGTCACAAAATGGAACAAAAGGTCTGCAGGTACTTCCTTTTTATCGTGACTAGAAAACCATCAGCTGCTTTAAATGAGCATGCAGAACTGATGGGAACATTAGCCTTCTCTCTGAATTTCTCCTGTAGATTTCTATGATGGTGCAGAGGTGAATGGATTCAAATCTTTACAACCTCTGAAAAATGCTGCAGGCACTGCCATGGTCGTAGGTCTGCCCCTGAGCTCTCTTTCTGCTTGTTATCAGCACATAAATGCAAAGAAAGTAATACCTATGAACCAGTACAAAAAGAGCAAGACTGGTTTTGGCTTTTTTCTTTTTTAAATTCTTATCTGTGTAGCCTGGTATATGCCGATACAAAACCACACACACACACACACACTCACACACATAAAGAAATGTGAACAAACATTTACATATACACAATTAAGTTAGGCTTAGTCTTCATAAATCCCTGAGCGTAGGCAGAAGAATGCTTTCCCTGCTTCAGAGCAGCTATTTCCTTTCTGTTAAATCACTGAGAAAAAAAAGGTCACAACATTAATACAGTCATAACAGTAGCGCTGAAGGCATATTCTTCAGTAAAACCACTAAAGTTATCAGGTTCTTCCAGGCCTCAGCATTTCATCTTCAGGATGAATGTATTTCATAATGTTCTTGTTGAGAGCCTCAGCAAACGGTGTGCAAATTGGATGCATCATTACGCAAGAAGACCAACGACGAGAGGAGATACTGAATGGAGCATTCGTCTTTTGTACATCCGGACTGATCCTAGACCAGTGCCTCTGAGCGGCTTATTAGTTTAAAGTGTTCTAGAAGTGCTTTAAACTGTTCCCAGTATAGCAATTAGGATGATGATGTCGAAGTTGAAGTTGTGTTAAATGAAGGGTGTTTATGTTTTGTCAACCTAATGTAGCTCTGTGACTAAAGAGATATTAAAAATGAAGAGAAGGCAAGAAAGAGAGAAAGAGAGAGTGAAAGAGCAAGAGCTTGGTGAACAGGCTTTGAAAACTGTTACCAGCCAGAGGCCACAACACACAGAAGCAAATATACAGCTCACCTTCAACATTTCTCATTGTATATCATTATATGTATGAATTTGCACAGAAGCCCAACCAAAACAAGGGTGGCACAGTCCCTCCATGTGCCTGCTGGGCAATTCCAGCACCTACTGTGCCAACACCCCATGGCATGTACAGATGTCCTCTAATATAAGCCCACCTACTGGACCTTCGACTAATTCCCTAATCACTCTGAATTGCAGAGGAAGAGGTAATGGGCAGTAATATCTGTCAGAAACATTATCTGATCTAAAATAAGCATCTAAGATAAGACACTATTAACATGCAATTTCAGAGATGATATCTGAAAGTGCCTCAGAGCCAATTTGACCTTGTCAATCAGAGAAATTGTGGCTCATTTTGACAAGCCAACAGAAACCAGAGCCATCCTTACCATAAAGTTAAATATCTAAATTCTACATTAACAACTTTTCATAATGTTTGTGTCTCTAATTAGCAGGGGTAATGGTAGGGTATGGTTGGGCTAATGGTGCTCAATCTCTGAATGTTTTAGTAAAGCCCTGGATGTTTTAGTAAGATCGTCTTTCTTAAAGGGATAGTCCACCCAAAAATGAAAGTTTACTCACTATTTACTCACCCTCGAGTGGTTCTAAACCTTTATAAGTTTCTTTCTTCAGTTAAACCTGAGAGAAGATATTTTGAAGAAAGCTGAAACAATGTAACCATTGACTTCCATAGTAAAAAAACAAAACAAAAAAAAACCCAAATACTATAGAAGTCAATGTTTACAGATTTCCAATTTCTTTTTTTATATTTTCTGTTGCTTTTAACAGAAGAAAGAAAATCATACAAAACAAGTAAATGTATGATGAGTAAGCAATGACAGAATTTCATTTTTGGCTGAACTATCACTTTAATAGGGTTTATAATAAAGAAAAAAAGATTATGGCACAATTTTGTCTCCCTTTGCATCAAAGGCTGCTTTCAATGTGCTATTGCAGTGCTGACTTTTGTAACCAATCACATACAGTTGAAATCAGAATTATTAAACCCCCTTTGATTTTTTTTCTTTTTTAAATATTTCCCAAATGATGTTTAACAGAGCAAGGAAATTCACAGTATGTCTGATAATATTTTTTCTTCTGGAGAAAGTCTTATTTGTTTTATTTCAGCTAGAATAAAAGCAGTTTTAAATTTTTTTAAAAAACATTTTCAGGTCAAAATGATTAGCCCCTTTAAGCTATATATTTTTTCGATTGTCTACAGAATAAACCATCGTTATACAATAACTTGCCTAATTACCCTATCCTGCCTAGTTAACCTAATTAACCTAGTTAAGCCTTTAAATGTCACTTTAAGCTGTTAATATCTAGTAAAATATTATTTACTGTCATCATGGCAAAGATAAATAAGTCAGTTATTAGAAATGAGTTATTAAAACTTTTATGTTTAGAAAGGTGTTGAAACAATCTTCTCTCCGTTAAACAGAAATTGGGGGAAAAAATAAACAGGGGGGTGAATAATTCAGGGGGGGTTAATAATTCTCACTTCAACTGTACATATCTGTTGAAATTATAAACCAATCACAGTCACTGCACCAATAAAAATTGCTTAAAACAACAGATTTGTTTGGTGCCTTTGTGTTTTATACTTGTTGTTATAATCAAAACAACATTAAACCGAAACAATATTATCTTTAAAATGTGAGAGATCCTTTCTTATTCCATTTATACATAAAAACATACAGACAAACATACGCATATATAGCTAAACCAAAAAAGAAATGTGCAATTCAAAGTAGTCTGTTGACATATCTGGAGCAACCAAATGTCTACATATTAATATTTATAATCTATGTATTAACATGTATGATCCTAATTCCCTGTCTTCAGTGAAGACTAGAAGGATGCTGTTATAATCCACAGAGCTGCGAGTGCTTGCAGTGTGCATTTTGTAGTTTTGTACCATCATGTCACTCGCTTCCAAGCACAGTATAATGGTCTGCAGCTATTATAAAACATGTTTACCACAAGCACATGCCTGAAAGGGTAAATGCAGCCCCTGCTGATCTGGCACCAAAATATGAAAAGAATGGCCATCTATTCAAGAAGTGAGTGCTGACTTGGGCTTCAATGTTTAATCTGGTTATTCTGACAAGGCTATCCTCTTTTTTTCCTCTCTAGAGCCTCACAATGTGTTGTTGGTTGTCTAATGCCTCAGCTGGCAGAGTTTGCAGCAGGCCAAGATTAGTGAAGAGCTTATAATTAAATGCACCAAGTATCGCTGTAAACAGAACGTCTCCAGGAAGACAAAAAAAGCCACCTTGTGCGCCTGTCACGACAGTAAAGTAATGCTGCTGAATGACTGTAATGCCAAAGAAAACTATAAAAATAAAATAAATTGTGAATATCATGTCATCATTTACCCATCCGTGTTTCTTTCCAAACAATAAGAGTCTCTTTATTTTGTGAAACACAAAAGCAAAAATTTGTAAAACGTTTCAGACGTTTTTAATCCAGTGAATTCAGAAGTCACTGAGATCCAAAAGTATCACGCTTTAAAAAGTTCATACATTTTTTTTAAGTACTTGCATGCTGCTTCTATTCTGATGATTTTGATTGTTTCTATTCTCTTAATTGTCAGAGGAGTATTTTGCCATTTTCAAGTAACAGCTAAAAACAGCTAAAAATACTCCTGCCACCAGACTCGCTCCACTCCCATGGCTTCTGGCCCCGCCCACACTGCTACCAAGTCTACCAATCACAGATCTTGCACTCTGCATTGTCATGTTGTGTAGTTGCATTTTTTGAGAGGTGCACATCTCAATTGACTCAACAAGTCCCAATTGACTTTTGATTTTTTTTTTACATGTAAATTACACTTATTCCAAACAAACTTTAAGCATGCGTAGTGCCACTTCAG
The DNA here is from genome assembly GCA_903798125.1 of Danio choprae. NCBI lineage: Eukaryota > Metazoa > Chordata > Actinopteri > Cypriniformes > Danionidae > Danio > Danio choprae. Next base: position 11,075,016 of record CAIGQW010054073.1, on the reverse strand, counting down.
ATCCGGAGAAAGCCACAGTGAATGCAGTTTCATCAGAATAATCACTAATATAATATCTTTTTTGTTTTTTGTTTTTGTCTCGATGGCATATCCCAAAAGAACGTTGACAAGCTTTTTGTAGCAAAACATTTAGTAAATGTTTTAGTAAATGCTCATTCACTGACCATTCTGTTAAACATAAATCAACGTAAAGTTGTATGACCTAAAACATACATAAACGTACACACAATAGTAAGTTGCACAAAGTATTGTTTACCTTGACTGAGATTAAAGCTTATAAATGTTTACATTTTTCTCATTGACCAGATTATTTCAAGTCATCCCTTTCAATCTGAGTAAAAAATTATTTAGATCGAGCCTGATTGGATTGGTTGAGGTGTTTACATTTAGATTTTCAGTCAGGCTATGCCATCAATCTGATAATACTTGGATTATATTAGAGCATTTAAACATAGCTATTGTTTATTGCACATCATATGTAGTTTTTGCAGCATAAAACCATATGAAATATGAATATACTAATAACATTCTTCAATTATCTTATATTTCCACATAAAAAAAGAAAGTTATAACTTATACCAAAGTTTACAATAATGTGAGTCCACAGTCTTTTAGTTAGACAAATTAATCATTTCTAATAAACATTAAGTGCTGCTAAAATGCTGCATTAGAGTACGCAGAAGAAATAAAGCTTATTTCCTCTATATAATCACTCAAATTGGCAATATCTAATTTAATCCATGACAGAGGCTCTTTAAGAGGTGCGAGGGACCTTTTAACTGGAACAAATTTACTGCGCAAAATGATATGCCACAACTGGAAAAAAACTCTCAAACACCCTCAGCTGAGATATTGTACGTGCATTTAAATTCAAGTCATGCAAGAATACAATGTGTTGTTAACAGTAAATTCTCTTAAGCATGGCCACTAATCTCATATTTTAACGTATAACAGTTTTCTGATAAGCTGTGTTCCTGTGACCATGACAGGATGTGTGAGTGTGTGTCAGCTGCACCAGAAGCTACTGAGGATTTCCCATTAAAAGAGGGATCAAGTTCTCGTTCCAGTATACCACAAAACCCCTCTCTCTCACACACTCACACACACACACAGTAAGAGATAGAGAGAGAGAGAGAGAGAGAGAGAGAGAGAGAGAGAGAGAGAGAGAGAGAGAGAGAGAGAGAGAGAGAGAGAGAGAGAGAGATGTCCACAGATGTCCACTGTCTCTCTAGATAGAACAACAGGTGCACCATTCCAACAGCAAACAGCAAAGGCCGTTCATGTCCAGCATAAGACATGCATTTCATCATCAAATTATAGGAGAATAAAAAATACTTAAAAACACTATAGGCATGTGATGAGACATTCATCCCACGAGACAAGATAAGATGCAAAATTAGATTATTAGACTGCTATTAGATTGCTTAAAATCCTCAATGTTAAAAATTTATTAAAGAAAATGTTCTTTTATTGCATTTTAAAAAACAACCAAAGTCACCGAAATTTCATATTTTCCATTTTCAATGTTTCCTGTTATTTGCTTGGCTCTTGCAATTGATGTTGGACGTTTAGCTACAAAGGCACATGCTATCCTTGTTTGAATTTTCATGTACAGTGATTTACTTTCCATTCTCTTAATAGACTAAATTTTTAGGAAAGAGCTGTAGTTTGCATAGTGATTGCGCACTCTCAGAAATAAAAATACAAAAGCTGTCGCTGAGGCAGTATCCTTTCAAAGGATACAGATTTGTACTGTTAGGAAGAAAATATGTAGATAAAATATGGACCCTTTAGGTACTCATGTAGTAATTAACTCTTCTCTTGACTTACGGGTCAAAAATGACCCAGGCACCATTTTAAAAGCAGAAAAACCAAACCCTCAGCAATGCTGTTTATCTTGAAACTTTGTGACTTTTTTCTAAAATGACCCCAACATTAGACCCCCACTTTTCTATTTTCATATTTTCATGATGGCTGTACAAAACCGAGTGTTGACCACTGATTAAACATTGATGAAATAGTCAATTTGTGATGAAGATGAGGTTGCTTCATCATGCAAAATAGATTTGAGGATTGAAATTAAATTTAGCTGCTAAATTTTTGAGTTTTTGTGAAGCCATTTTTGACCTAAAGGGAGAATGGCATATACAGTATTCTTATACAACAGAAGGGTTAAGTACAAAAGATCACCCTTTGAAAGGGTACCATTCGAGCAACACCTTTTGTTCCTTTATTTCTGAGAGCGGAGATGTGTATAGTACTTATTTCTTACAATGCTGGCATACTTGTCCTTCTTCTTTCTTTATTTCTTGCTAGATTTTTTATTTCTACCAGGAAACCAAAATATTGCCATACAGACCATTTTAATGTTGCAGAAACACGTTCTACCTTTACTTCTCATGAGATCTTATGCTGCAAGATTTTTCATGCCCCTAGAAATCACCCAACATATTATTGTAACTTTTTCAGAATCACAGATGACAAAGCACATATATTCCACAATCCACAGAATTAAAGTCTCTGTGCACTAGAATAAATTCACTTTTTTTTTTTCATTTTCAGTGGTTTTGAAGCATTTTATGATGTTTTGACCCAAGAGTTGAAAGCATTTTAGCAGATGAGCTGAGACAACGTAGTTGAGTGCCTGCAGACATGAGCGTGAGACAGGCTATAGTGAAGCGCACTGCTGGTGGATGAAAGACTGCCTAGTGGCATAAGAGATGGAAAATAGAGAGACTAAGTGTTTTTTTGTTTATGTGTGTGTGTGTGTGTGTGTGTGTGTGTGTGTGTGTGTGTGTG
>CAIGQW010054073.1:11020432-11058570 GCA_903798125.1 Danio choprae | reverse complement strand
CAATCAATCAATCAATCAATCAATCAATCAATCAATCAATCAATCAAACAAACAAACAAACAAACAAACAAACAAACAAACAAACTATCTATCTATCTATCTATCTATCTATCTATCTATCTATCTATCTATCTATCTATCTATCTATCTATCGTCCTGGTTACGTATGTAACCCACGTTCACCGAATAGGGAACGGAGACGTGTGTCTGATACCAGACATATAGGAGTTCGGCAGACGACCAATCACTCTGAAGAGTAAGAAAACGGGCCAATGCCAAATGAATTGGCGGAGCTCAGCTCCACAGCTGAAGGCGATTAGCCATTAGTGGGATATATCAGCCGGCTGCTAAGAGTGAGCATTAGAATTTTTGCCAGCTGAAGAGCTGATCACTCAGCTAACAGCTGGAAACTCAGCTGCTGTGGCAGTGAAGACACACATCTCCGTTCCCTATTCGGGTAACGTGGGTTACATACGTAACCAGGATGTTCCTCTTCATGGGAACTACAACGTGTGTCTAATACCAGACATATAGGAGAGTGTATAGAAAAAGCCACAGCAGCTAAGCCCGTCACACTCCTGATGTGAAGTTTGCCAAGCATATCGTGAGCACACAAACATCACCAAAAGCACAACCTTCCAACGTCCCCTAGGCTCTTAATTACCATTACATAGGAATAATTAGAAACTTTTGATCGGGGGTCGTAATGAGCTTTTACCTAGCTAATATAGAAATACGACAGTACGTTGGGAAAGCATGCCAGTCCCCAAAGGGGTAGGACGCTGCAGAGACCACCTTCTACCCAAGAGGGGAGATTGACAATAAGAACATATGGACTAGCCCTATGGAGGGGGAGTGCTACATATGATAAGCCAGTTAGCGGGTAGGGAAAACACGGGTCCGCCTGGTCAAGGGGGAACACTCCGTGGCTGAAACAAGCATATGGGATAACCATGGGGGACCGCACACCGAACCTCAGCATGTGGGCAGACCAACACGGGCATACCAGACATCACACTGAGCCAAGCTCTCAACTCCTCCGCTGAGTCGTGTGCTGGGGGCCTCAGAGGAATTCTCTAGGGTTCACTTACTAGTTCACTTACTAGGAAACTTACTAGCAGAAAAAAGGCGCACACATCTCCCGGTTAGGAAGCATGGCGCAGCAAGCGTTTTTGATTCTTAATTGAACGGGATTACTCCGTAATCGGGAGGAAATCAGCTCTACTCAGATTATAAAATCTCGCGAATGTGTTAGGTGTCGCTCAGACCGCAGCTATACATAATCTGTTAAGAGGCGCCACGTACTCAGTATGAAAAGGACGCACTGCTCCTTTAAGTGTGCTCTCTCTCCCAGGGGACACGGCTCGCCCTGGCACACGAGTGAGGGGATGACATAAACTACAAAGTGGTCCAACCTCTGCTTTGATACAGCCCTTCCCTTCTGCCGATCACCACAGAAAAGAGCTGCTTAGAGACGTATGCTCTATGTGTCACATTAAGGTCAGTGCGCGGACATAGCAATAAAAGGGCTGGGTCTACCTCCTACGCAGACAGCGCTTGCAGGTTCACTACTTGATTGTAACGCCCGGAGGGCGGATGGTGACAGAACGAGACGGAGATGGAGAGACATTACAAAACGGGTTTATTGACACTTACGGGGAAGAGATACAGGATACGGGAAGACAGGACGAGACCCACACGAACCAAAATACCGGACAACAATGGACACAGAGGAAAGGGTATATATGGAGGGCAGATTGATTACACAGATGACACAGAAGGGATGAACGCAGGTGGAACAGATTAACAATGACGGTGGCGGGAGAAGGACAAAGAAAGCACATGACATAAACAAAGGATGACGCGGACGAACACTGACAGTACCCCCCCCTTTTTGAAGGCGCGTCCTCGCGCCTTCAACGGGAAACAACAAAAGAAGGAGGGTAGAAGGGGAGGGTACCAGGGAGGAGTCTGAGGAAGGAGACAGGAAGGGAACTGGAGCAGGAGGACCCAGGACACAGCCAGAAGGACGGCCCCGGGCGGAGTCGAGGAAGGGAGGGTCCATGGAGGAGGAGTGGCTGCTGACTCCAGGGGGCCGACCGAGGGAGACGCCGCTGATGGCGGTGGAGCCCAAGGAAGGGACGGAGAGCCGAAGGGCGAAGGTGACGCCGAGGCTTCTGAGGGCCGGGCGAAGCAGGCGGCTCACCCGAGCACGGCGACGGCGGGGTTCCGGAAGCCCGCGGCGTAGCCAGAGCGACAGAGGACCAAGGTGTAGCTGGAGGGATGGAGGAGCTCAACGCAGCCGGTGGGACGGTGCGATGAGGTGCAGCCGGAAGAGTGGAGTCCAGAGGCGAAGGAAGGGCGACGACTGACCAAGGTGGAGCCGGAGGGACGAGGGAGCCTGGCGGAGCTGGTGGGCGGACGGCCCACGACGAAGACGAGGGAGGAGTGAGCCAACGCGGAGCCCTAGGGTCGAAGGGCCGAGGTGGAGTCCGCAGCTCGGAGGCCGTAGGAGCTGACGCTGGGCGACACCCTCCAGAGGGTGACGCAGACAGGTAGCGCCCACAAGCGAGCTCCATTTCCGGAGCTGGAGCGAGAGCTGGGGGGCTGGCTGACTGCAGCAGTGCTGGAGCTGGATGACTGGCTGCAGTTCTGGGGGACCGTGGGAAGCTACTCATGACCCTGGAGCTGAGGCTTTTCCGGAGAAGGAAGATTAAAAAACTGTATGGGAACAGTTGGTTGCTGCCTAAACGCAGCGGACGGGTATTGCTGCCTAGACGCAGCGGAAGATTAAAATTAAAGCTCCAGAAGCCAATGAGTAGCCTCCCAGTGTCCAGTCGCTGCCCATCTGCATAGGGGGGGTGGGCGGGACTCTCGCTGGTTCCGCGGGTAGCCGCCAGGACTCCCCCTCTTGGCGGTGTTGCCGGCACACACACCTGGTCAGACGGGTGTTTAAGCCCCTCCATCACGGCGCAATTCCGCTCTGTCGCTCTAGGGGGCGATGGCTCATTGGCCGCGGGGGGCTCTCCGTCTGCGGTGGGCTCTGGCAAGCGCTCCCTGCAGGTGGATGGTGATGCTTGGCTGGTCACTGGGTCTGGAGTGGCACTGACGAGATCTTCCTCCAGAGAGGCGGTGAGTGGAAATCCTTTACTCGCCAGTGTCCACTCCATTCTTGCGGCGGTGTTGCCCTGAGGACCATCTTCGGGCGATCGTGCTCTGTAACAGATGATGGGCGCGCAGAGCACGTCGCCCGGAAAGCTGTTCTCAGTCGCTCGGATATGGTCCTCAGGGCTGCTTTCCCCCTGCTCCAGCAGGTGGTGACGGGAAACGGAAGGACGGACGGGATTAAAGGGAACACGGAGGGAGAAAAATAAAACACTGAGGGAAAAAAGGACTATAAAAAGAAAATCGGGGGAAAACACGCCGCTATTTTTGGGTCCGGTATTATGTAACGCCCGGAGGGCGGATGGTGACAGAACGAGACGGAGATGGAGAGACATTACAAAACGGGTTTATTGACACTTACGGGGAAGAGATACAGGATACGGGAAGACAGGACGAGACCCACACGAACCAAAATACCGGACAACAATGGACACAGACGAAAGGGTATATATGGAGGGCAGATTGATTACACAGATGACACAGAAGGGATGAACGCAGGTGGAACAGATTAACAATGACGGTGGCGGGAGAAGGACAAAGAAAGCACATGACATAAACAAAGGATGACGCGGACGAACACTGACACTGATATTAAAAGGGTGGTAGGAAACTTGCCACATAGCTCAACCGGGGTCTCAGGTAAACATGAGAGTAGGCTGGTCCAAATTCCTGGCATGATTCTCTGACCGAAAATGCCACCGGAATCCTAACCCTCCTGAATGATACCAACGCAACCAGCAGAGCTGCCTCCATGGACAGAAACTTAAAGATACTGAATCGAGTGGCACAACTGACCTAACCATAACCGCTGGGGCTAGAGAGATCCCAGGAGGGCAAGAGAGGGGGGCGGTGATGGTATTAACAGCGCAGGCATCCCGGGGGATGAACCGGCACAACCACCGGAAGCTTGGATGGAGTGCGCTGTGGAGGAGTGGGGGCTCCGCAGGCCCGGAGGCAACTGTGATCCTCAAATCTGCCCGCGTGCTAACCGCTTTCACGAGGAGCCACAAGGGTGGCTTAAAAGCCGCGATCTCAGCTGTCTCAGCCATGCCCTCACAGTAAAAGCACGAGCTGTTCGCGAGTACCGCATCGACATGCTGGACCCCCAGACCTGTGATGCAGTAGCCGTGCACATCATCCAGAGATAGGAACCATCGCATCCAGAACAGTCCGAACAGCGTCTTGAAAAGGTGTGTTGATTGACTGTGTTGCTCTCTTAGGAAAATCTGCTCTTTTAATGGAAACTGTTCTTTTGTGCACACCAGTGTCATCTCCCTGGTGAGCAAACTGTTTTCAGTCTTGAAATCAGGTTGGCAGATAGACTTTAGTCTCGTGAGAGGCACTGAAGCAAAATTCTAATGCTCACTCTCTGCCGCTGGCTGATATATCCCACTAATGGCTAATCGCCTTCAGCTGTGAAGCTGAGCTCCGCCAATTCATTTGGCATTCGTTGGCCCGTTTTCTTACTCTTCAGAGTGATCGTCTGGCAAACTCCCATATGTCTGGTATCAGACACACTTTGTAGTTAACATGAAGGGGAACTATCTCGACTTTTCTATCCAACAGTGGGTTATGACAACCCGGCATTTTTAGAGTGTGTTATGGTATAAGAAATCAAAGATTTTCCAATTAATAATTATCCAAACCCATTTGACTGGTAAGATCAATAGTGAGTTTAAGTGCTCAAATAAAACAGCTGAGCAATTCTGATTAATAAAAACAAGTTCAGAAATTATTCAAGCAACACACAATTATGATTAAAAAAACTTCTCAGATCAGTAAGTGATCATTTGATGAAGGTAAAAGATTTGATCAATTTACTGGGGCTTGAGCACCAGTAAATGGTATAGCAGTGCCGCTGGTTTAAGATGGTTAGGCTGGTTGGATTGTTTTAGAAGACATGACAACTTGAAGCCATATTTAAACAGTTATTTTTTTATTTGTTTGTTGGTTTAAATTTATTTGCTTATTTTCAGTGAATGAACACGGAAATAAAACCATCAAAGCCACCAAACACCCAGATATCATATTTGGATCATAAATTTAAGTGAATGCTGCAGCGAGAGCAAATATATGCACCAGAAATATTTACAAATGGGAAAGCAGGAGACAAATTTAATACATTTTCAATTCTGAAACTGTTTACGTTTCTGCAACCAAGTAAACAAATGAGATATTTGTGGCAAGTTTTCTTATTGTAGTTAACATAAAATGTAGGTACCATCGATGTATGAATAGCATTTTAACTGTGATTCAACTAAGACTGTCAACAGTTCATCTGAATAAATTGAGATAAAATAAGTGTAAAACTATTATTAAAAGTACACAAGTATAATTGATGACTTCTGCATAAATCTGCTCTAATCAGACAAAATAAAGTATAAACAGCTGCAACGAAAGCTGAGGATACAAACCAAACATAAGCTGTGACAGGCACTTCAGTACCTAGGAGTCTAACTATAACACTAACAACCATTTTCACAACTGTGTTTCCCAGAAACTGCAAAGAAAATTGGATGGTAAAAAACAATGGGGAGGACCCAGACCAATTCCAGCTTATACTAGCATATATGAAGGACACTTTATATGACAGTAGTGGGGGAAAAAAACACAATTTCTATTGCAAATGGAGCCACAGCATTTCAGAGGCAATTAAGAGCTTGCTGGCAACCCAGTTCTTTCAGATTGCATGTGTGTGAAGCTTAGGTGGAAGTGGCTGACGCCTGGGCCTGTCGCATGGTGTGACTTTAATGCAGACTGAGGGCTTGAAGATAATTTACGCTGACCTGGGAACAGTCAAGGCTGGGCCGGAGTAAACTGAAAAGAGAGGGGCACAAGGACGGGCCGTGGGGGAGGGTACATAAAGTTGGGATGTAAAGTGGATGCAGAGATGCCAATGAGAAAAAAGACATAGTCTGATGAAAACACTGAAGAAAATGATTAAATACTTATTAAGTCACAAGCAATCCACATTTCCTTAAAATATATCGCCCTGCTTAATTTCCCATAACTTTGCTTAATAATGAAATTGTTTTCATCAAAAATGAATGAAAAGAAAATCTAATTGATTTTGGTTTGCTGGTTTAAGAAAACATGGCACATCACCAGGCTGATTAGAGGTTATGTAAGCTATACATCTTAAAATTAATTATAAGTGGAATACTTTTCATCACTTACAAATTGTCAAGATCAACAATACACTTCACAATTCTCCTAGAGTGCAAAATGACCATTTATAGTTTAAATAACATTTATACTAAAATGCAAAAATTGTAAAGTCATCTGTTTCAGTCTTTAAGACTCTACAAAGTGACAATATAAAACACATGGCAGTGTGAGAGACCCACACACATGCTAACAGCAGCTGCATGCTGCCCTGTGATCAGAATCAATTGGACAAAATGCTTTGAAACCTTTATTTAAAAAAAAAAGTATTTTGATTTGCGATAGCGTCACTGATATGGTGTGTGTATGTGTTTGGGGGAACAACGCTAGACGTTGATTGCTCATGACAGGTCAGTTGGCAGAATTACCACTGCTCTACAAGCACCACACTGGAGTTGGGAGATATCTACTGAGGGCAGTTTAGGCTAAACACACATAGGAAAAAAACATTAACAGATACTTTACTTTGTGCTAACCAGATTTCTGAAAGTTCTGAAATCTTGCTCAGTGGTCAAAATACAATTAAAAAGAAGCTGTTTCAGTCATAGACCAGACAACAAAATATGGACTGTCACCACAAAACAGGGACATCTGGTCACCCCACTGTACTGTCAACAACAAGTAAAAAGGAAATTTATTTTATTTAATGAATTTTTTTTAATCAGCAACTGCTTCAAATTGCATATTTTTGATCATCCTCTGAATGAAGGTCCTGTCACTGGAAAAATCAAGGTAAGTCACTGACAAACTGTGCTTTTACACTGATCAAGAAACAATTGATTGCCTACAACAATGCATTTCTGTCCAATACAATACACATCTTCCTTATTTCCTCACATTCCAGTTTTTTATGTTTTCCTTTATCAAAACATTCTCTCTTCTGAGCCACTTACAAGCACTTTTCGTCATCAAAACAGCTTTATGTGCTATAGCACCTAATGCACAGTCTTGCAATCTGGTGAAACTTCAGCAGCTCCGGGTGGGCATGATCACAAATCATTAGACACCACACAAAAAAGTTCAAATAACATATTCTACCTAACACAATGAATACATGTCAGTGTACCTAATTTAATGATTGTTCTCTAACACTTTATTTTAAGGTGCCCTTGCATGTTCTATCTACTTAGCATAGTAAATAAATTTATAATTAATTATGCATAATTACAAGCAACTAACCCTAAAACTAATCCACATTCTAACCCTAAATAGAAGGGGGCATGTACTTGATGATACTCAATAATTAATTTAATCAATAGTTACATTGTAACAAGGACAGTTTAAAATAAAGTGACAAATTATCTGATATTTTAAAAGACTAACAGACTTCAACATACATTCATGAGTGGTTGTAATGGCCCCTACACATATGATATAGTATGATAATATCCTGTTTTATGTTCTTTCCTCTGTTTCTGCACCACAAGAAACTCGTTGTCTTTGATCTTCAGTGGAATATATTTTGCAAATGACTTTTGAATAACTCTGAGGGATACAGTACGTGGCAGTATTTTAACATAAATTACACCCTTCACCTTTAAGTGTGCCTGCAGTCTGCTCGAAAGGGAAATTTAATTGAATGTGGCATACATGACTTCAGTGTACTGCAGACTTGGAATGGTCAACTCGCCCCTTTTCCATTCACACAAGCACACACTACAATATGAGTTAGGAATTTCTAGCAAATTTTCCGCACTTCCAGGAGGACAAATAAGATGAAGTTTTGGTTGGCTCGTGTAGAGCTTTACAGAAACATGCTAAGGCCTGCTCTTTCTCACTGGTTACGAATAAGTGAAGAGGGCAAAGGAGGATTAGATCAGACCCAAGAACCTCCCTGGGAACTATGAATGACCTCTAAGACTGGTCGACTCTCACAGAGAAAACCTTAAATCTGAGATGCCCTTTGGCTTTAAACTTCATATGCACAAATAAATCTTCTGAAAGACAGATGGTCAACAAAAGCCAACTATATGGGAACATGGGCTGTTCAAGTTTATTAAACAGAAAATTAGGTATGTTTTATCATGAAAAAAAAAGACCTTTGATGCTTAGGGAGATAGGTGTACTCTACATTACGTGCAGGTGTAAACTCAAACGTGAGGTGACTTGTTAGTTTATAAAATTTATGATAGAAATGTTGTGCTCTGGACTGCTGTGAATGTGCTCAGGCCCTTTTAACAGTGGATAATGGTAACAGGTTAAAAATGATGTAAATATAGTATTCAGTTTCTTGTGATCATTTAATCATGTTTTTTTACTTTGTGATCATTTAATCATTTCACTTCTAAAGACTTAAATGTATTTTCACTAGCCACATATTCATTTTTGACAAAGCATAACCTTGCACTATATTAAATTAATCACCAAACACTACACTTTCAGTTCAAAAGATCCTCTTTAATGCTCTAATGAAAGAAAAAAATAACTGCATCTCCAGCCTTGGATTGGCCTGAGGATGAGGATCCTTTTAAACTGACATTCTGGCATCTAAACCATAATAAACTCAAAATTCATTAAGACCTCTGTAAGCACTAAAGTTTTAAATCATATAGTCAAGCCTGAAATGATTCACATCCCTGGCAAATTCTGACTTACAGTATTCAACCAGGAAGTTTTTTTTTTTTTAATTGAAATGACACAAGATTTTGGGCTTGACTGTATACTTTTTTTCAGACTTACAATGCCAAGTAATTTTGCATTTATAGAAGTATATATGAGATATATTTTGGGGCACAAGTAGCATATGCAGCACTGAAAGTGGGGGAAAGCAGTGAGTTAAAGCTGGACTGTTTATTTTGGAAGGTATCGGGGGTTGGGTTGAACCTAGTGGAAAGGACAAGCCATGAAGCCAAAGCTGCTAAGAGAGCTTCTTTCATTTGAAAACATGCAAACAAGGCTCTCTCTCTGTCTTTCATTTCACACTCACACCCAATACATACACACATACTGTACATACACTAAAACATTTATTCAAATGCATGCTTCAAATGCGAAAAATAAAAACAAGTGGACAAGAATTTAAAGTTATAAGCTATGCCAGTATTGAAAAACTCATTATGTAAACATAATTTCAATCAAATGAAATGTTTAATACTACAAAACTTTGTTTAATAAAATTATATCTCTTTAACAAGTTGGAACACCATACGCAATGATATTTTTAAACACATGTGCCATAATTAGTACATTATGTGTTGTTTCACTGTGGCTGTGTTTGTGCTTTGTGCAATAAAATGGGATGGTTTGTTTTTAGAGTAGAGCTTTATTCAGGGACAGGTCTTCAAAAGAAAAAAAGAACTGTCTGGTTACTCAGGTAATAGATCTGGACCTCATGCATCTTTTTGCACAATCCATATGCCACATGAATCTAGTTAGATTGTTCATTGCTTCTGGGAATTACAAAAATAGTTTAAAAAACTGACCGTTTGTCTGCCATTTGATCATCAACCAGCAATTTCCCAACATAGGCTCAATGGGAAAAAAACTTGCCTCTTTCTACATTTTCAATGAAAACGAGCAAATTGAGGCAAATTTCCACCAAGCACCGTGAATGATGTGGAATGCGCAAAACATTTGCCATGAGGTGAAAAACATCCCATGAGTAATCAAGAGAGAGATGCTACACATCTAGTGGGAACCCAGCATTAGTGCTTTTAATTGAAACTGTGTGTAGCTATAGTCCACAGTCATATTGGAGTAATAAAAGCACAATAAGTCTCTTTTTTTTATTTCCTGACATTAAAATATAGCCTCCAAATCCCTGCAATTTTTAGGCCCACTGCAACGTGATGTAGCAGTGCAGTTTCCCCACCAACCGAATTGATTGACAGACGCGTTTTAACATGTCTACATAGTATCGTGCATATCCACATGACAGGACATGCCCAAAGCAACTAGGATTTAAAGACCTGTTCAGCTCTCTGTGATCATCTGCCCCTCAAGAATGAACTTTACATGTTTAAAACGTTTTTAAAACAGAGCATGTTTGTAATAAAGACAGTAAAATCGATACATAATTCAACACCACAGCCACATAGTGTCAGTACAATTATAAAAGAAGACGCTTCAATCCTGGTTTGTGGATGTAAATCAGGTTTATTTTGATGTCATTACAATAGTGTATGTGTATGTGTGTGTGTGTGTGTATGTGTGCGTGCGTGCGTGTGTCTGTGTGTGTGTGTGTGTGTGTGTGTGTGTGTGTGTGTGTGTGTGTGTGTGTGTGTAGACAGGCAAATTTTAGAACGGCATTGTGCATGATTCATAGTTGCAGAAAGGCTTGAATTAACTTCACAAGAAATATATCAAGTAACCGTTGGGAAAGTTCTTACTGTAGTATGGTAGGAACGGTGGGCGAGGAGAACTAGCTCATTTGCATTAAAGGCACAGGCAACAAAAACATCTACAATGCCCTAAAAGCTCAAATTTCCCAGATCTAGAAAGGTATAATAAATAATCTGATAGTTATTTTGAGCTAAAACTTTACAGACACATATACAGTTTATAAAAAACTTTATAATTAAATAAAATGTGACGTATCTGATGCTTTAGTTGATATAACCTGGTTCAATTTGCATATAGTGCATGATTTAAAGATTAAATCATATCCGTTTAGCAGAGACATGTATGTGGCCAAATGTAAATACAACCATTTTCTAAAATCAAATATTTCCGATCAGCGAAAGGGTATGAGGTGAACAGGTGTAAACAGGCCCTTAAGGTACTGATCATTGAATGACCCAATATACTCACAGTGAGGTTATATTTTGTTCATGGGTTTCACATACAAATGTTCCAAAACCACATTTCAAATGTATTTCACATCTGATTTTAAAAAAATTTTTCTATAAGTTATGCTTCACATGTATTACGTTATAAATTGAACGCGAAAAAAAGCAAGTTAACATGTCATGGTTGCATTAGTAAATGCGTTTTTATCTCTTGTTTGCTTTTGTAAAAACAATCTGCACCAATCAAACGCAATCCAAGCCTCTAAATTCTAGACTAAGGAAGAGAGCAACATTTTTCACACTTTAAATGATTCATCTGAACTATTTATGACTCTTCTCATTCTGACTCTTCTCAGCTCAAATATTACACACACCTGGGCTTTTGTTGTGGAAAATACATTCAATCGTGGGGACTGGGGACAGTCCAGAGACTTGGGGGAAAAACATAGAAAGCTCCATTTACTGAAAAAAAAGCCCTTCACAAACATTTGTACGACTCATAGGTAATGTGTGAATGCGTTTGCCTGTGAAAAGGAAGTTCCTCAGCAGCAGGAGAAATACTGTTTGACTTTTGACTGAATGTTTTTCTGCACCACACTCAAGCAGCAGACGGCAGTTTCACAATGTGATCAGCAGTTTCCTGTCTCCGGTCTGTGTGTGTGTGTGTGTGTGTGTGTGTGTGTGTGTGTGTGTGTGTGGGTGTGTGAAATGAGTGTACAAGACTGTTACTAAAGAGAGTGTCTTCTAAAACATAAATGTGTATAATTGTGTCTCTGTTCAGTGTGAGTCTGATGGCCAAAATACCTTGCTTTCCATCTTACCTTTCACTGACTTTTAGGTTAACTCTCTGAGACTTTGTTTCTTTTATGTAGGGAAAAAAGTACAACTTTCTCACATGTTCTTTTTGGCAACAGACGAATGAAACCAAAATGAAATTAAAACGACATCATTTAGGAGACATACAGTAGGCTACTAAATACTACATTCATCCACTGCCCAAAGTTCTTGTCCCAAGTAGGGTCAAGGAGATGTTGGAGCCTATCCCAGCATCACGGGTCACATGAAAACACCCTGGATGGATGACCACTCCATCACACAGCCATTCATCCATTCTGCTGTACAACATCCATTTTTATGACTGAGTATATTCCTGCTGATGTTTGGTCTTACTGACTACAGTTTCACATTAAATGTGTCTTCACACAAAAAGGATATTCTAAAATATATCTATTAATTAAATATATATTAATTAAATATAAATTAAATGTGTATACTTTTTTGGTAATCAACGTCAATGTTAATTTGGAACCTGGACATATCTTCTTTTAGGTTTCATTTCTGGCTGCACTTTCAAGATTCACATTACTTGACAAGAAAGCATACACAAGTCATACAGGGAAATCGGTGACAAAATTATCTACATATGAGTAAATGTGTGGTATATGTGTGCGGGTTTCTGTTTGTGTGGTTGAAGTAGGGTAAGGTGTTAAAGTTAAAAAAGAACAGCATAGCCACCAAAAGGTGAATGACCTACAACTCCACCTACAAGCTTAAGATGTGACAGTGATAGGCCACATGCTCTTTGACATCATTTAGGCCTGTGAGTTTAACTTTTTCTTGTTATTTATTTAAATGTGTTTTCATTACATTACCATTTATTGATATACATGAGGTTTGTTGTTATTTCATTTTTTTTCCTTTTTAATCCAAATTATTGACAAATATGTTAGCTAGACTGGACAACATCTGAAAGATAGCACAATACATGTCTAAATAAATGTACGTATACATTATCAAATCAGAGAGTCTGTTGGATTCACAAATAAATTTGGTCTTAAACTTAAACTAGATGAACTTGAAGAATTAACTTTACCTACAAAATGGTTTTCTTCTTCCACCAGTGTGTATTTGACACCTGATTAAATGGTTTTGCTACATGTGTATTTGAATGTCTAAAATCTGTATTTATTTATTTGTTGCTTTTAATTTCAAATACAGTTAATTGACATCAATAGCCTTGTGGGTAGTGCGCTGACATTCAGGCGCCCTGAGTCCCGGCTTGTGGATCTTTCCGATCCCATTCCTCCTCTATCTCCAACTTTGTTTCATGTCCTTAAGCACGTCCTTGAGCATTGGAAAGGTGCTATATAAAATAAACTTTTATTATTTTTTTTATTATTATTATTATTATTATTATTATTATTATTATTATTATTATATACTCTCTTATTAAAATAAAGGCAAAAACATGCCCCCCAAAATCATAGAAATACATATAAAATATTTTTTTCATTATTACATATTACTAAATATAATATTTCAATGGAAACCTTAAAAGCTGCAAGAGGCAAAGTAAGTTAGTACTATCCATAGTAACAGGATAATTTGAAGGCAGTTCAATACAACTAACAAGTTCCAATTAAGGGAATCCAATTGTGGATAGCTAGCACAACTCAGCCCAGCATCCAGCCTGATTATATCAGTGTGAACGTACAGGTTAACTTATCTTGAAATGACCAGAGAATTCAGCATTCCAGGACAACAGTAAAAAGAGAAAAAGGCAAGTCTTCAAACAATGGAAAAAAATACCTGCTACCACTCCACAGACCATTTGAATACAGAAAAGGGGTCCAACATCAGCTAATTTACATTTAAAAAAAAAAAAAAACGACTTTTACAGTAGCAAGAGATTTTTATAGTCTTCTTTCAATTAGAAATATATTATTCTCACTCTTTTTAAAAGCCCTTCAGAAAAAAGGCTCTGCTCTCCGGCTGACTGACACAAACAAGGGCAACATGGCCTGTGTCACTTTCCCTTCAGATGCCTGCTGACTCTTTCTCCTCCAGCAGCTGTCAATCACCTTCAGTTGTCGCACTTTTATGGAGCTTCCAGACCAGCATCTGCTGAAAAGCGTCAGGCAGAAGGAAGTGGAAGCTGACAATACTGGAAACTTAGGCATTTTTAATGATTTCATAAGGTGTGAAAGAGTTTGCATAAAGGCTGGCAAGAATAAGTTCTTCTAAACTATTCCCACTGATGGTGAAATAATAGCAACAGTGTATAACAATTATGCTCAGATGAATTCTTTATCTGAAAAGCCCCTTTAAGGCAAGTCATAGTGTGTACTGTGAAAATGACCTTTAATAAACTAACTTTTACTGGCATTTTTAATAGTTTAAAATGTCATTGTCTTGGTTATGTAAATACATATATAATTTATATTATTACTATTAATAATAATAATAATAATAATAATAAAATAATAATAATAATAATAATTACAGGCAGCACAGTGGCTCAGTGGTTAGCACTGTTGCCTCACAGCAAGAAGGTCGCTGGTTCGAGTCCTGGCTGGGCCAGTTGGCATTTCTGTGTGGAGTTTGCATGTTCTCCCCGTGTTTGCGTGGGTTTCCTCCAGGTGCTCCGGTTTCCCCCACAGTCCAAAGACATGCGCTATAGGTGAATTGGGTAAACTAAATTGGCTATAGTGTATGAGTGCGTGTGTGAATGCGAGAGTATATGGGTGTTTCCCAGTAATGAGTTGCAGCTGGAAGGGCATCCGCTGCATAAAACATATGCTGGAATAGTTGGCGGTTCATTTACTGTGTTGACCCCTGATAAATAAGGAACTAAGCTGAAGCAAAATGATTGAATGAATAATAATAATAATTATCATTATTATTATTATTCATTTATTCATTAATTTTTTTTTCAGCTTAGTCCCTTTATTAATCTGATAATGAATGAACCGCCAACTTATTCAGCATATGTTTTACACAGCGGATGCCCTTACAGCCGCAACCCATCACTGGGAAACATCCATACACACTCATTCACACACATTCTTGGTGTGAGGTGATCGTGCTACCCACTGCACCACCGTGACGCCCATAATAATAATTATCATCATACAATATTGTTATAAACTACAAAAAAATTGAATGAATAAGGGGAAAGTCATTTTGTTAAACTGCAGATGAAGCATTGCAAAAGCCTCAAAGTGTATCTAAAAGTATCAAAAAAAATCTTCTGAAATAAGTTTTTTCTCAGGCACATTTTCCTGTGTGTATGCTCAGAAATGTCACGTTTGTAGCAAAGAATGGGTTCTTTTCATGGCCTTAAGTAAATAAATGAACATAAATAGGAGAGAAAATATTCATTTTAGTAGTAAATTTCAGATGGCACAAGATGGGCCACCTGAAAGGGAAGTGTAAATAAGCATAAAATATGAGCATGTTAACTTACGAGCAACTGATACTTAACAGATAAACTGTAAAAAGTCATTAGGTGACCATTAAAATGTGAGTAAACCTGTTGCTTTTTAAGCAATTAGTTAATTATATATATTAAGTCAATTCAAATAATTACAATTCTGTCATCATTTACTCACACTTTACTCATTTCAAAACAGTTTGAGTTTTGTTGTTTGTTTGTTTGTTGTTGTTTTTTCTGTTTTAAATATTTTAAAAGTCTGTATGCAGTAGGAAGTATACATGAAAGCACGGGAGGATTTCCAATGTGCCTTGTAGATTCGATGGTCATTTCATATTCTGTTTCAATTTAATACTTTGATTTCCTCTTTCTCTCTCTCTCTCTGTCTCTCTCTTAGTTATACATTCGCAGGAATAAAGCACAGTTAATCCATTGAGGCTCGAATGCACCACTGTGCTGTGCGTTTAGAGGGAAAGGATGGGGTTTTAGAAGAAGACAGTTCATAAATCTCTAGATTCTGCTCAACACCCTGTATGAAACTTATCCTGTAAGTTGTTTAAAGTAAATTACCATTATTATTGCACAGAATTATCATGTGGCCCTCATAAATGAAAGCAGTTCAGCCAAGACATACTTTCTGACGTTTACAGTATCTGTGTTTGTACAGACTTGTTTCTGCAAGTGCTCAAACAGAAAGCAGTTTAGCAATGTGAAAAAAGCAAGCATCACTATTACCACAAACCACAATAGAGAAACTACAACAGAAAAACGGAAATGTTGAAAAATTTGATGATGGACATAAAAATCCAAAACATCAAGGATGGATTTTATTGATGAATGACAGGAAACGAACCAATCAGAATCTAGAATATACAGCACTGACGAATATGTAAACAATCACATGACCATAACACCACTTAGCAAGAGGGCATGCGTTTGTCAGTGGCTACAATGAGTGTCTTCTAAAACCTTAAATGTGTTTAATTATCTTTGTTCAGTGTGATGTAAAACAGTTTGAGGTCCAGAATACCTTGCTTTTTAGCCTCACTAAGTTTTTCACTGTTCTTTTGCAGTTTGAGTCTTTTAAATATTCTTTTTGTGTTAGAAAAAAAGGGCCTCACGGTGGCGCAGTGGATAGCACGTTCGCCTCACAGCAAGAAGGTCGCTGGTTCGAGCCTCGGCTGGGTCAGTTGGCCTTTCTGTGTGGAGTTTGCATGTTCTCCCCGTGTTGGCGTGGGTTTCCGCCGGGTGCTCCGGTTTCCCCCACAAGTCCAAAGACATGCGCTATAGGTGAATTGGGTAAGCTAAATTGTCCGTAGTGTATGGGTGTGAATGGGTGTGTATGGATGTTTCCCAGAGATGGGTTGCAGCTGGAAGGGCATCCGCTGCGTAGAACATGTGCTGGATAGGTTGGCGGTTCGTTCCGCTGTGGCGACCCCAGATTGATAAAGGGACTAAGCCGAAATGAAAATGAATGAATGAATGAATGTTAGAAAAAAAGAGAACTCCCTAACGGGTTATTTTTGAAAGTGAAAGAACAAAGTCAAAATGAAAAAAAAAATATATATATATATATATACTGTCATATACAAGCATGTTTTACTCTCTTAAAGCAAGAGATTGTATGTCACTTAGGCCACATAGACTATTGTTAATGCAATTACCCTTCCAGCATGTTCCAAAATACATGTTGTAAGCATAGTTGTGCAGTCCATGATGGTTATTGATATTAACCAGCATTCAAAATATTTGCACATTGTTAGAGCAATTTTTTTAATCTGGCTGCAATCTGGTTTTAGAAATGTTGACCATTCTTAATCATTTAAAAAAAATACACAAAAATCCACTGATACATAACCAACAATCTACAAAACCAAAAAGAATATGGATCTCAGAAAACTTGATTTGTTTTTGTGAATCACTCATGTACTCTACCACTCAAATTTTGGAAACATTAAGATTTGTAAATGTTTTTAAAAGAACATTTTTCTTCTAACCAAGGCTGCATTTACTAATTAAGTTGAAAAAACAACAACTGTAATTGTGTGAAATATTATTTTTTACACCTGTCTTCTATGTGATAACACTTTAAAATGTAATTTATTTGTGTGATTGGAAGCTGATATTTCTGTATCATTAATCCTGTCTTCAATTTCAAATGATCGTTCAAAAATCATGATTTGTTGCCATTCAAAAGTACAATTAATGGCTAAATAAACATTTTTATGAACTGAAAATTCGGTTTTGAATCACAAAAATCAATTACATTTCAAAATAAAGAAAACTGTTATTTTGACCTGGAATAATATTTCACAATATTACTGTTTTTAATGTATTTTTATTAAATAAATGCAGTTTTGCTGAACAGAAGAGACTTTTGACAGGAGAAGAGCTAAAAGAAGCAAGTAGGAGAACTAAAAGTCATAAGATGTCTGTCAACAATAATAATAATAATAAGAAGAAGAAGAAGAAGAAGAAGAAGAAGAAGAAGAATAATAATAATAATAATAATAATAAGAAGAAGAAGAAGAAGAAGAAGAAGAAGAAGAAGAAGAAGAAGAAGAAGAAGAAGAAGAAGAAGAAGAAGATCTCTTAAATAATACTCCTAGTGTATATGATCTATTACACACAACCATATGACAGTAATACCAGACTTTTCCTTTTTGGCAAAAGGCTTACCTCTCAATAATATAACATCCCAACCCCTCCTCATTTTCTAAGGAATGCAGTGTTTGGGCTTGCACAGAACACTGGGTGAGGAATGAAATGTATTGGGACTTGCCCTAATCCTTGTGGCACACACAACAACAAACCAGAGGAGACAGTAACCTGTCTCAACTCCCCAGCTTTAAAGAAGGCTCATCCGAGGACAAACAAAGCAATGTTGGGTCTCATTAAATCCTAAAATCTAATTGACTTCAGTGCAGGCATGGGAGAATTTATAAGCAAATGCAAAAACAAACAAAGAATTGAAGCTCCGCCTTAAAGTGTTAGATAATATGTGCAGGTGTTGAAGCCTGTCCTTGTCTTTCAGCACAGCAGACTGTGCAAGGACAAAACAAAAGATTGCACAAAACCTCATGTCATCAAATCACATAGAAAATAACATGGACCAGACTTTTCACATAGATGAGGAATTGGATTTCTTTAGAAGAAGGAATGGTGGATTACACAATTTGACTGACCATAACAGCTTGGGTCAATTCTCACCAATCTGTGCATCCCAGAAATGAACAGGCAACCAAAAGAAATAATTTTAAAAATTAAATCTTGATTAATACTGACTAAATCCAAAACTTGACTCATCTTGACTGAATCTGCCCATTACTGCTCATAAAAAGGGAATTAACTGATTATTATAACCAAGGTAGTCTATTATAGGATGTGTACTTTCAATCATTTTTGAATTTGACCTATCCCCCTTTCACTTTTACGATTCAAATGAATCATTTAAGCAGAAAAAAACATTAGAAACATTTTTTATTCACCCTCAGATCTTTTCATTTTGTCATTTTGATATGCCAGTTCTTCTAAAGTAATACTTTAGATTTGTGCTTAGGAAGGATGCAAAACTTTGTATTTTGTACTGATTACCTTGCTCTTCAGTGAAAGCTGTCAAGGTAAGCTTGTATACCAGTTGGTTCATTTTGTGAACACAGACTTGGTATATAACAGATTAATTACACGGTACGTGAAGCTCCTATCTGAAACACATTGTAATTCAAAGGAAAAGAGAAGCCAGGACATTCTGCAAAATTTCTCCCTTTATGTTCTATTCAAAAAAGGCAATGTGTGTAGATTTTAGTTTTCAAATTTGTTCCTTTTTGTGTCTCTGTTTGTTTGCCTGATCATCAGTGCACAGTCTAACACAAATGAACCTCTCCTAGAGTTTTTAGGGCTTCCCCATCCAGAGATCAGAGAGATATAATCCAACTATCACTTGTTCTGAATGAACACTTAATGTCACTTTTTTCAGTAGACTACAATTCCTGCTTTAACTGATGATTCAAGACCCAGCCCTAAAAGAACAATACAACCCTGTTGATGATGCTGGGATGTTTTGTGTTTAGTCTGTCAGCTGAACACACTCCAATGTTATCATTACTCACAGAGAAAGAAAGAAAACAAGTAAGTTAAAAGCAATATACTATTCTTCCCAAAAGAAATGTAATTTCGCTAGTTCATTTAAGGTCTAGATCTTATATAAAACATAAATAGGCTTTTACATGCGCTAAAACCCCACATCCAGGAGACGTTTCCATTCATACGTGGCAATACTACGGAAAAAAAATGTTCAAAGCAACAGGTATAAATTCTCTTGCTAAAAATTTAGGAAAGCCGAGCGACGTTTTCCATATGACATAAGCGCACTAATAAAGCATAAACGCTAAACTTACACAAAAGCGTGGTAGATAAAAGCCCATGATCTGGGTCTCTCCAGCACGTTGTACAGGTAGTTCTGAATCCTCCGGTAGCGCGCGTTTCTCCGGCCGCTTTGCGTGCCGTACACCAGCGGCTTCCCGAGCAGACTCAGCCGAGCGCCCTGCTTTCCGCGGTCTCTCTCCGTGCCCGATGCACCTGTGCCGGCATGAGATGCGGACAACAGGCCATCCCCCGGCCGCGAACAATTGTTCTTCATTCTATTATCACATTCCACATTATGCAATCCGTAACTTTCGGCGTGGTGCCCTGGAGAGGTGTTCATCCAGAGGCCGGAGCCGGCCTCATCTCCGCTGTGGTTGCGGGGCATGGCATCACCAACACGGAACCAAATGCGCGTGGCATGCGTGTTGTTGTAGCCTATCTCCGGTAGACGCAACGGGAGAGCCAAGAAACTAGCAACGCCAAATGTCAAAAAGACTCAAAATGTATAATATACCTCCGGTAGTGACGCTTGAACGCCACTTTTATCGCTCCTGGAATTGACGGACTTCAGTACATGAGAGGTGTATAAAGTCACTGCTGGCGCTGACCCACGGGAAGAGCCCGTCAAAGTGACTTTATGTGACTGCAGTTGAGTCTTGCGTGCACAGCTCGTGTTTCTCCAGCGCGCGCTTCTGATGTCGCTCCACTCACACGCTCGGCGTTACTGCGCACAGGAAATCAACTGTACCATTCTGCGCGCTCATGCTGTGGCACACGCGTTTCCGTAGTCTAGTATTCAAGTGAATACGCCTAATTAGCACAGACGCTGTCCTTTCCGACCTCTGTCCGCGGCATTTTCACACTTCTGGTAGTAATTAAATAAATATTGATGGAGACACGAGGAGTTCAGTCGAAAAAATAAGATAACGATTGAGGATTAGTTGTGTTTACATAGTAAAATGTTTGTTTGCGTAGAAACACGTTCTTGAAATCGTTGTGTTAAAGTTGAACATTCTCCAGTGACAGACCTTTTAGGAATCACTGTGTTGGAAAAAAAAACTGTTGCGAATTATTCAAAGTAGCTATAGTCAAGAATTTAACCCCTCAAATGATGTCTTTTTATACCAGAACACACCTTTACCAACAGAAATCGCATTCGGTTGATGGTGTAACCATAGCAACAGTAGCTTTGCTCTTTCCTCAATCTGTGACAACATATTTTTATCACTGTATTAAAGTAACAAAAATAACAACAACATGTATAATAATAATAATAATAATAATAATTATTATTATTATTATTATTACAATTATTACTAATGTTATTGTTATTATTAGTAAAAACATGAATATAATAATAATAATAATAATAATAATAATAATAATAATAATAATAAACTTTAGCCTATATGTTAAAAAAAAGGATCTGTGAAAAAAATATATATATTGGCACATTTATCACAGTTTCCATTTTATTCAGAGGCAGTAGTATAACTGACGTCGGACAGTCCATGTGACTAAACCCAAAATAAAATCCTCTCTGTGTATTTTCTGTGTGGGCATGCTCGCCCTCCCCTACAGTTAAAGTCTGATCTTCTGCTGTATCATAACGATCCATCTGTGAGCAGTAAAAAAGTACGCTAAATGCTTACTCATCTTATCATCTGCGGGTAATACGCATGCAAAGCAGTAATATGACCTTATTTGATTCTCGAATGAGACGCTTTATGTTTAACTGTCATGTAAAAGTCGATACTCAGCCAATGCTTAGATGAAGAAATTAATCAGCTGCAGAACAACATACAACCGATTAACAGTATAAACAACAAGGGTTTCTGCCATATCAACTTCACTTTATTCGCACTAACTTTTAGTTGCAGCTGTCATATAGGGGAAATTGTGGTTTTTGTGCTTCCTCTTAAAGGGAGAGTTCTTTTTCTGTTAATTTTTGTTTCTTTGTATCTTTTCTTCAGAACATTTGGTAAGATTTTTAGTTGAAAGATTAAAAAAACACACACATGCAATACAGAATGTGACTCCTGAAGTTCATTCAGTCTTATGAGGTCGTATGTGTTCACAACATCTGCGCTTCATTGTCATATTGATATAAGCATATCAAACATTGGAATCTGTGAAATATCAGTTTTCCTAATTGAATTTGCATACAAAATGTATTTTCACAAGATATGTAGCGTGTAAGTGTCGCCTATAGGCTTACACATGACTGTTTGTTTGCAATAGTCTGCACTCCTGACTGTCGTGAACATGTTTAGGACTGTATGCTGAATTCTGTAAATAATAGATTATTTTTATTATTTAATTAGCATTTTATGAATCACAAAGCACCATGATTTCAGATAACAAATTCTGTAATATTCCATAACTACTGTAACACTTGGGAAGTAACTAAATTGACATTTTTGGGGTGAACTGTCTCTTTTAGTTCTGTTCAAAGCATCTTTTTATGTATTAGTGAGCATCATGTGTGTCACAGTAAGCAGTATCGAGCACTGGATTTGTTCCATGGAACATTACCAGGACTGTGAATCCAAATTCACTTGTTTATTTTCATTTCTACCAAAGCATTTTTATAAACCTTTATTTGATGACTCACGTCAACACAAACATTTCTGTAATTCTCAGTTTCTCTCTCTCTCTTTTTCTTGCATGTCTTTTTTTTCTGATGAGTGATCATTTACTTGTGCCTCATCATTGGCTGCAGTCCACGTTTTTCTCAGCCCTTACATTTGATGACTCAGAATCTAGCAGATATATAAAAAAAACAGTACGCAATGAAGTTCTGACTGTCTACATTAGAAAACATAATTACCCTCAGACTCACATGCATTCTGGCTCATCAGGAGCTAAGAATAGAAATATGTACACTTCACCATCTGCATGCTACAGGACCAGTCTTAATGAGACTCTCTGTTTTGTTTTATCTTGTTTTGTTTTGTGTATAATTTGAGAAACGTAAAAAAAAAAAAAAAAAATTCTGGTAAAGCCCACAATGGAAATCCCCCCTGCTTGCCATGACCTCTGTTGCTGCATCCAGCACCATCGCTTGCCATCAGTCACGAGTGGAGCACTGGGGTCATTGGCTGAACACAGGGACATGTATCAGGCTAATTGCTGTGACGCGAGCTCTAGAGGATGCAGGAAAGGACATGTAATCATGTTGGACTGTAATAGATGGTGAGAGACAGTACACACTGTATAGGTTAACTGAAATCCAAAGATATTGGTTTTTTTTTTTTTTAATCAGCTGGATGGCTCATTATTGAGTCTGGCTACTTGTGTATTTAAAGTAGTTAAAGCCTATTGGTTCTTCATCATTCCACATGAAAAAAAATACTATAGTAATTTACAGTAAATATTTATAGTGTGTTTGAACCATACTATAGTAAAGTACTTGATCTAATCTGTTGTGGTATTTCTAAAGTTGCTGTGGTAATACAACAACTTTAGTAGCTACTATAAACAAAAGACCCAACATTCTACTAAGATTTCTACAACTGTATATGTTATATTAAATTACACAACAGTGTACTAGTAAAAACTAAACAGTAATTATTACAGTTCAGTCCCATTTGTATCAAGTGCAGGAGTATGATGTAGTATTTACCAACAAAGAGTTCTGTAAATAAACCTACAATAATTTATTTATACAGTTTAATACACTTACTATATTATGGAACAAATACACTATAGTATTTACTTTAATATTTGTTTATGTGGGATTTGAAAGCTACTGTTTACTATTAACTCTGAAATCTACAGTGTGGAATTATGGCTAGGCAAGTGTTTTTTTTTTTAGTTACATAATTCTTCTTGGCCCACAGGGTTAGGTCCGAGAATTGCAAATAAGCCGAGCCCTGACAAGATGCCGAGAGAGTGCTGAATTCATCATTCTCCACATTACAAACTGAGCTGATTCTCTGAAGAACTTTCTGACAGACGTCTGCCCTCTGCTGGTGAGTTTCAGGATAAACTCATACAGCGCGACCATAGGTCAGTAATTCGTTTTGGCAAAGGGGCAGGCAGAGCGAGGCTAGTAATCTAACAATTACGGTAACCTTCTGGCCAAAATATGATTGAGTACCAGTTCAAGGGAACAATTTTAAAGTGTAAGTATGTATTTAAAACCAAAAGTAACTTAGTAAAATAGACATTTTCCCCTATGAATTTAATCATCTTTTAACGCAAGGTGAAATAAATAGCATAAAATGGAAAGCTAAAAAATACATAAAACCGAAAAGGTCACTGAGATTTGCACTCAATCTTGTGCCTTCATCCAAAATACTAAACAGGCCGCAAAGAAATAAATAGAAACACATGCATGCACACAATTATGATTAGGCTTTTAAATTACTTCCTCACACAATTAACATTTAAACCCCAGTTTATTTATGATGAAAGGCATTATCATCTAAAATGTGGCTTGATAAGTGACAACAAACCACAACAGACCTCATAGGTTCTTGTACGTTAAAGGGATTCAGTTTACCCAAAAATTCTTTACTCCAGTCCAAATATAGGCTACTATATAATTATAATCCTCCAATTGTTCCAAACCTGTTTGAGTCTATTTAACACTTAAGTTATGAATTCTTTGTTCCATATGAAAATTACAACATGATTAATTCTCAAGTCACATTTCTGTGGGGCCAAGCTTTTAAAGGTTTTATATACAGTACAATCTAAACTAAAAACATTTTATTTATTACAATTCAGATTTAAGATTTAAAGGATTGCTTTGTTACTTATTTAGAATTGTTTTTTCTTTTTTTTTCAAATATTCATTCATTCACTTTACTTTGGCTTAGTCCCTTTATTCATCAGGGGTTGCCACAGCGGAATGAACTGCCAACTTATCCAGCATATGTTTTACACAGCGGATGTCCTTCCAGCTGCAACTCAGTACTGGGAAACACCAATACACACTCATTCTCACACATACACTACGGCCAATTTAGTTTATTCAATTCACCTATACTGCATGTCTTTGGACTGTGGGGGGAAACCGGAGCACCTGGAGGAAACCCACGCGAACACGGGGAGAATATGTAACTCTACGCAGAAATGCCAACTGACCAAGTCGGAACTCGAACCAGCGACCTTCTTGCTGTGAGGCGAGTGCTAACCCCTGAGCCACCATGTCACCCCTTTTTTTCATTAAATAACTCATTTAACAAACTTGATTAAACCAAATAAAAAATAATCTATTTGTTGTTATTATTTTTTTCTGTAACTGACCACATGATAAAAGAAATCAAGAATTAATATTTCATAAAAACCTATATTACAAAAAAATTTAACACTAGAGACAAAAATGGTACATGTGATCTTCAAATAAATGTACAAAAAACTAAATTATTAAACTGTCATTTATGTGTCAAAAGGTAATTGATTAATGTGGTCTCAGTAATAATATTGTATTATTCATTCATTCATTCATTTTCATTTCGGCTTAGTCCCTTTATTAATCTGGGGTTGCCACAGCGGAATGAACCGCCAACTTATCCAGCATATGTTTTACGCAGCGGATGCCCTTCCAGCTGCAACCCATCTCTGGGAAACATCCATACACACCCATTCACACTCATACACTATGGACAATTTAGCTTACCAATTCACCTATACCGCATGTCTTTGGACTTGTGGGGGAAACCGGAGCACCCGGAGGAAACCCACGCCAACACAGGGAGAACATGCAAACTCCACACAGAAACGCCAACTGACCCAGCCAAGGCTCGAACCAGCGACCTTCTTGCTGTGAGGCGAACGTGCTATCCACTGGCGCACTGAGTGGCCCTATTGTATTATTATTATTATTATTTATTTTATTTTTATTTTTTATGTATTGTTACAGGCTGCACGGTGGCGCAGTGAGTAGCACGATCCCCTCACAGCAAGAAGGTCGCTGGTTTGAGCCTCGGCTGGGTCAGTTGGCATTTCTGTGTGGAGTTTGCATGTTTTTGTGTGGGTTTCCTCCGGGTGCTCTGGTTTCCCCCACAGTCCAAAGACATGCGGTACAGGTGAATTGGGTAGGCTAAAATGTCCGTAGTGTATGTGTGTGAATGGGTGTGTGTGGATGTTTCCCAGAGATGGGTTGCAGCTGGAAGGGCATTCGCTGCGTAAAATATATGCTGGATAAGATGGCGGTTCATTCCGCTGTGGCGACCCTAGATTAATAAAGGGACTAAGCCGAAAATAAAATGAATGAATGAATGTATTGTTACAGCACCAAGTGTAAAAACTATAACCCAAATTCACCCCAATAATGTAGCTCTCTTTAACAAAAAGTAAACAGTAAACAGTGTCTGTCTATTTAGTTTGTTTTTCCCCCTCACATTTCAACACATACTTACACATGTACAGTGTTATGATGAGAAACTATTCATATTCCATGTTTTTGTTGTACTTATGGACCACAACGAAAAAAAACATGATTGGTGCAAAATGGATGGAAACGCCCTGTGATCTTCAGATAGTTGATCCCATCATAGCAGGGTCATGGATGGGGGTCATACAAGACAGATTCCATACAGATGTTACTATTCCTTAACCAAATCAAGCAGGATGTAAACAGAGCCAACATCGAATTCACATCAGATGATTGAATACATTGCTCAATAGTTTGCATTTATGTGATTAGAAAAGGCATCAAATATTATATATACACATATATTTGCAGCTACAATATAATATTT
This sequence comes from Danio choprae, assembly GCA_903798125.1. Taxonomy (NCBI): domain Eukaryota; kingdom Metazoa; phylum Chordata; class Actinopteri; order Cypriniformes; family Danionidae; genus Danio; species Danio choprae. The sequence goes on along the minus strand of CAIGQW010054073.1, from coordinate 11,032,222 downwards.
CAAATATTATCAACGATGAATCTGATTTATTAGCAAGAGACAAAAGGCTCATAATAAGAACCACTACTTGAACGAGTGCCAACATTACCTGCATTTATAATGACTTCCAAATGCACTGAAAACTGGAGTAATAAAGATTTTTAAACTACAGATATGAATATATACTATGGTATATAATATATACTATGGTATATAATATATACTATGCAGTGGATAGCATGTTCGCCTCACAGCAAGAAGGTTGCTGGTTCGAGCCTCGGCTGGGTCAGGTGGCATTTCTGTGTGGAGTTTGCATGTTCTCCCCATGTTGGGGTGGGTTTCCTCTGGGTGCTCCGGTTTCCCCCACAAGTCCAAAGACATGAATGAAAATGAATGAATTTGATCAGACTTTTGACTGGTTCTGTATTGTAAATTATAAATGCAGAGGTATAAAGTGTGCTTGAAAACTATAATTGAGCAAGTACCTACAGTGAAAATAAATGAATTACAAGTCACCAATCTGAAAACCACTTGAGTAAAATTCATAGAGTAACTTATTTGGTTAGTACTTAAGTATTATGCTTACTGTATATTGAACAAAATCTCAAAGATGCAGTCTCAAAAATCTCAAAGAGTTTTCTGTCGTTGATTTATGAGTCATGTTTTTTTTCTATAATGTTCTAAGTATTTTCAATATTCCAGTATATCAAGTTCAACACAAGGTCACTTCAAACACCTACATGCACTTAAGTGTCAGTTAAGCCACTCAGCTTAATGCTTAAAAAGGGCACAAGTAAACCAAACTTCTTCAAAAAGGACTCATTCATATAAATGATTTAGTCAAATTTGTGGTCAAAGCACTGCATCCTGCTATTGACTTCACTGGCTGCAGTCATGTAAAGTCAAGACACATTTTTGTCTAGCAATTTCGATACAATACACAAAGCAGCTTCAGGAGATACAAATTCAACCCTGGAGATTCTGCTGTAAAGCAGCTCTAAAAAACATCAGTTGTATTATAGTGTAGTTCTCAATGTGATGTTTGCCGTGTAAGGGCAAAATGCACAATATCTGTTACCTTCTGTTGACTGTGATAATTACTTCTTTTTTGATGCAAATATAAATTGCTGCAGAAAAACTAGATGCCATTCAAAATGTCTTTTTAACTGCAGTATTATAAATGTAGGGCAGCACGGTGGCGCAGTGGGTAGTGTTTCGCAGTGATTGGTTGCAGCTGGAAGGGCATCCGCTGCGTAAAACATATGCTGGATAAGTTGGCGGTTCATTCCGCTGTGGCGACCCCAGATTACTAAAGGGACTAAGCTGAAATGAAAATGAATGAATGAATTATTATTATTATTAGTAGTAGTAGTAGTGGCAGTAGTAGTAGTAATATTATTAATAATAATAATAATAATAATAATAATAATAATAATAATAATAATAATGCTTTTTATTATATTAATAGAATTATATTAGAAGTCTCTTCCACTTACCAAGACATTTATCTAATAAAATTCATTAAAAGCAGCATTATTGCAAAATATTTTAAAATGATGTTGTGGTAAAGCTGAACTTTCACCAGCCATTGAAACCACACTTTATTGTCACATGATTCTTCAGAAACTAATATTTTATGTGCTAATTATATTTTTACTGGTTTGTTGAAACGATGACACACAACAATTTCAAAATGTAGTTTAGGTACTAAACAAAATATTCAGCAAGGACATTGATTTAATAAAAAAAAAAAAAGAATTAATTTGACTTTCTATTCAGTTAAGAATCCTGTGAAAGAAAAACGAATAAAGAAAATGCTAACTATTATAATGACTGCTTGTGAATAAAAATTGATAATATATGAGCACAACATTGGAACATTACAATCTTTTCTTAAAAAAACATTATATTAATAAACAAAAATAAATAAATAAATAAACAGATTTTTCACTGTACGTTTGGTATTTTGGTACTTGTATTTTTTTATGAGTCTCACCTCTGCATAGGGATGTGTGCGGGTCGAGAGCGGGCTCTACACTGGTCTTCTCTGTGTGGAGACACTGACCGCGAGCGATGCTGTATGGCCGCCTGTCTCTCAGGTACGGTCAGTGTGCTTGACCTCTCTCTGTCTCTGGAGTTCCTCTCTGCTGCTTTAATAAACATACACTCTGTGTCATGGACAAGTTTCAGTCAAAACTATACAGAATCAGACATTAGTGAGCTACAGTAATACACATTCACATTTCTAAAACTACTACAACAATTCATGCCAAACGATTGTGCTGAAGCATCAGCACAACTGCTACTCATCTACACATGCTAGAAAGAAAACAAGCGAAAAAAAGCACAGTGTTATTATACAATTACAAAGGTTAATGTGATTTTATTATTAAATCTGTTCATTTTATTATAAACTGGTTCGGATTTGATGCAGAACTCATACGCTAACTGGATTGTAAGTGGTGCAATATTTTTGTAAAAAAAGAAAACAACCTACAAAGTGGATATGGTGAAGGTAAAATAAAATAAAGTAAAATATTTCAGTTCTTTTAAATGTTTGCTTTTAGACAAACTTTGAGAAGATTACATTCTCTTGCAAAACTACAAAGATTTATGTGTGTAGCTAAGTTTTACATCCAAATTTTTTGCTCCTGTCTATTATTTTTATCATCTCCGTGCCCCTTTCATAGCTTCACAAAAGTTTCTCCATTTTCTTTTTTTTTTCTAAAAAACCCCCAAAACAATTAGACATACACCATTGCTTAATGAACACTGATACTCATGTTAAGTGAATAACACATTAAAAGTCCTTGCAAACAGTATAAAAGTAACAAATTAATTGTAAGTAACTACAGAGATTAGAAATGTAATTAGACTTACTTTTACAACAAGTGTTAACTAGGCTTTAAGGGTTAGTTCACCCAAAAATGAAAATGTTGCTATTAATTACTCACCCTCATGTCTTTCAAACTACTGAGACATTCGTTTATCTTTGGAACACAAAGTAAGATATTTTGAAACTTGAGAGCTCTCCTATTCTCCATAGAGAGAAATCGTTTACAGTCCAGAAAAAAAAAACAAATTTTTTTTTTCTCAAAACAGACCATATGCCTTCAAACAACTTTATTCAATAGTTTCTTCTTCTCACTTTCAGTATAGGGTACGGGTTCATATTCACTGTGCTCTTTATGGTGCTGCATATACCTCAGATGTGCCTGCGATTTATTTCAAACAGAGGAAGTCATGCACTGGCATTCGGGGTATACATCAGTGCACAGTGCTCATGAACAAGCACAATATACTGACACTGAGGAGAAGAAACTGTTGAATGAAGTTATTATTTTTGTTCTATGAGCACACAAAATACAGGGTGATTCAAAAAGAATACCACATCTCTCGGGTTGATGTCACTCGAGTGTCTGGAGGGAGTCATATTGAACATCTATGAACTTGTTTTCTACTGAAAAAAAATGTTGTTAAGTACTCTTCACATTGATTAATTACCCAAGGTTCCATCATGTTTGTTTGATTAAATACAGATTTTCAAAGTTGTGGTATTTTTGAATCACCCTGTATATTCTCATACCTTGATAATATTCAGATTCAACCACTGACGGCATATGGTCTGTTTTGAGAATGTTTTTGGTACCTTAGGAGTCTCGAGTTTAATCAAAAATATTTTAATTTGTGTTCTGAAGATGTGTTTAGTCTCAGGGGTTTGGAACAACTTGAGGATGAGTAATTATTGACACGATACTTTTTTTTTGGCTGAACTAACCCTTTAAACAGCAAACAGCATGTATGATTTCTGTGTCATTTTCACTAAAATGAATTCACTCATGAAAATATACGTGAAGCAAATAATATATATAAATAAAATATATATACTGTTTTAGAACAATTTAACATTGAAATTTGGAAAAGCAGACTGACTTGTAATACACAGGTATTTATGCTCTTTGTAAAAGTAAACTAAACTACAAGTTGATCTACAGCTTGAGGTCAACTTACAAAAGCAGATTTGGGAAGGAAGTAAACTGTCTCCCAGTCAGTGCTGAAAGCAGTTTAGAACGTGGCTAAACTGAGCATTGAGCACTACTGGGTATTTGAGAATTTGTGACTTACCCATCCAATAAACTTTAGATTTTATTTTTTGATTGCTCATCAAGCACTAACACAGTTTCAAATATCAAAATACACAATTGATGGATTATTGAAATGGTTATTGTCTCCCAAAATAAACAACTAACTCTGAACTGCCTGATATGAGCCATCAGTAATTATAATGTTAAAGGGTATAGTTCATTCAAAACCGAAACATCTGTCAACATTTGCTCACTCTTCACTTATTCCACCTTTTTTTCTGTTAAACACAAAAGAATATATTGTAAACAAAGCTAGAAACCTATAACCATTGACATATGTTTTCCCTACAATGGATGTCAATGGTTACCGGTTTTCATCTTTCTTCAAAATACCTTTTTTTGCGTTCTTTTGAGAAGAGTGTTACGGTTTGGAAACACTTGAGGGTGAGTAAACAGTAATAAAATGTCCAGTTTTGGGTGAACTACCCCTTTAATTTCTGCATAAACTTATAAAGTTTTGTAACAAAACATCTTGAGAATATGCTGTTTCTGCACTGCAAATGCAAATCCACTTTGCATTCAACTCCAAAGGATGAAGTACAACTGAAGCTATTGTCACAGTTCATATGGGTTTATGGAACCCATTAAAAAAAAAAAAATCACAATTTCTGTTAATAGTTCAGGCAATTTGATGTTTCCCAAATCCATCACTCCAACAAACATTGGCAAACAATTGTGTTGTTGGAACTACACCTCTAGACACATTATCAAATCCTAACTATTTACATGACTACTGTATATGAAAAAAACTAGGAGCAAGTGTGACAAAATATCAATCACAACGATTGTCCAAACATCAATCCTTGGATTTTATCTTGGATATCCAAGATAAATGGCAGTTCGCAGTGTATCCTGCAGGTCTGTTGACTTGCAGTACACTTGTTCAATATATGCATGGAACACAGTGGAAAACATCAAAATATCAGCCACGGCATTTTCATCTTCTACACTCTAAATTCTACAGCAAGCTTTTCGGGCATGCAGAAGAGGTGACATCCATTGTCATAAGACCCATATTAATCCTGTTACATGCTGTAATACGTTATTATAATCTCTTTATAACCACTTTCTGTTCTGGCTTGACAACAAAATTAAACAGGTCTTATGAATAAACAGTGTGTTTTCATAGAGAGTGATTGACTTACAGTCATTCCTCCACAGTGTCCATGCACAGTTCATGTGAGGTGTTTTTGTGGTTCAGTTTGACACTCTACAGTCCAGCACAGGAGGAGAGAGGCTTCACAACCTAATACAACCTTCTTTTATAACTTATTATTCTATTTTAATTATACACAGCGATTTTCAACAAACTTTTTGATCGTATGCTTTTATCTTTGTGCCAATTAAGAACATGTATTTGTTTAAGAATTAATGGGCTTGCAAACAACAAACAGAGGAACAGTAAGAAATAGGTGCAAAGACAATACAGCTCCACAGTATTAATATGTTAGCTTTGATATTAGCTTTCTCTCTCAGCCTGTGTTGGGTTTCTACTCTTCGAACAGAGTAATCATTGCCCTCACCCACCTGAGGACACTACTGTTATACCATCATCATAATCTGTTTCAATGATGCGATGAGATCCTGAGACACACACACACACACACACACACACACACACACACACACACACACATACACAGCATACAAGTCAACTGCTGAATATAGAGTACAAGAACAACATATAATTGTAATGTAATTGGCATTTCAATTTTACCATTTTTTCTTCAACTTGTAAAGACAAAGCACTTAAATTTAGATTCTTTCCATATTTTTGTTTTGTTTCGTTGTTTTAATAGCATTTTTGTGTGTGTGTGTGTGTGTGTGTGTGTGTGTGTGTGTGTGTGTGTGTGTGTGTGTGTGTGTGTGTGTGTGTGTGTGTGTGTGTGTGTGTGTGTGTGTGTGTGTGACAAAATGGCTTTGTAATCTCTGCTCTGTTAGACTCTTCACAGTGTGAACTGGAATATGAATAATTAATACGGTTGTGATGTTTAATCGTTTGCTCGATTTATTTATACTGTGGCTGTTGATTTTTTTCTCATGTTTAGTAACATCTTGTTTTGTGATTTCGGGCTGCACGGTGGCTTAGTGGGTAGCACGATCGCCTCACAGCAAGAAGGTCGCTGGTTCAAGCCCCGGCTGGGTCAGTTGGCATTTCTGTGTGGAGTTTGCATGTTCTCCCCGTGTTTGCGTGGGTTTCCTCCGGGTGCTCCGGTTTCCCCCACAAGTCCAAAGACATGCGGTACAGGTGAATTGAGTAAGCTAAATTGTCCGTAGTGTATGTGTGTGCATGAGTGTGTGTGGATGTTTCCCAGTGATGGGTTGCAACTGGAAGGGCATCCGCTGCGTAAAACATATGCTGGATAAGTTGGCGGTTCATTCCTCTGTTTCTTCACTCTAAATGATGAGTTAGCTGCATTGTTTATTTAGACTGATTACAGATACCTTTTTAATTAAGATGAAGATGATATTTAAAGGAAAATATTACAACAAAAGCCAATCAAAAGCATTGAAAAATTATAATTCATAAAGGAACTTACAACATTGTATTACAATGGTTATTATAATGCAAATATAAATAACACTGTAAAACTGTTGGTTTTGTTAAATGTAAACATGCTCATTAAATTAATATATAAAATGTTAGCTAAAAATAAAATGAATTTGAAGAATAAATACTGACTAAATTGTCACACTGCTGCTTATGAGATGATCACTCCTGTGAGATTGCTAATAGTTTTAAACAAGCCTTTGGTGCACATTTCAAATGAATGAATTGGATCACATTATAATGACCAATAATTGAATTAAAACGATAACATTTTAGTATTGTAAAACGAAGGAATTTAAAAACACTCTTTATCTAAACAGATAACTGTGAAAATAATGATTTGATGAAATAATAAAGGTCATTTAAACTAGAAGTTTAAGACACTGGCCATTAATTGCCCATTCGATGTCCATTAATTAATAGTTCAACATTGCTATACTACAGGGAATTTTTTTTTTACATCAAAAGTAGTCTGAGCAGAGATCAAGGTTCCATAATGCAATTCACAAGCTGGGAGTGAGAACTGCATTTACAAAATGTACAGTTTACAGAACTGAACTGAACAACTAGTTCATGACATATCTAAATATGTACCACAGCGTAGATGTGACAGTACGTAGAGTGCAAGAAATCACAGAGAATGTGATACATGTAGACTTATTAGTGTCTCTTTAGGGAAAAAATGAAGATATTTTAAACAATTCATGCTTGTATTTAAATGTGGTTGTCACTCCTCAACTTTACAGTGTACACGTGGCCATTATAAGCTTATTATTTACTCCTTATTTAAATTATTATATGAAAAAAGCCTAGTAAAATCTAGCCTTTAATCTATATAGCCTATCAATCCTTATCATTCTTTCTTTTTTTACAGTAATACAGAAATTGCTTTGTAGTTGAGTTGTACAGAGCTTTTTAAAGAAAGAAAAATCAGGAATATTCTAAAAATAATGAATTTTAATGGGTCCCACAAGCTTGAACTTTACAGTTTACATTTTAAATGGAGCTTCAAAGAGCTCTAAATAATCCCAGCCACGGAATAGAAGTCTTATTTAGTGAAACAATTGCTTATTTTATTACAAAAATAATATTTTATATACTTTTAACCACAACAGCTTGCAGAAGCACTGGAATGCTTCAGACAATCATTTTAGGTCACATGTAAAGTATGCAGAACTATACTGACAAGGGCTGTCAATATGGCTGACAACCTAATTTGCATTTCTTTCTTAAAAATAGGCAAAATTGGAATTATATTGAAATTCTAAAAGCAATACTTAATATTACAGGGAAAAAATGCTGTATTGTCCACAAAAGGGTGGAAGTGAGCACAATAAGCAAATAAAAACCAAATAAATAATTTTTATTGAAATTAAATGGCACTCACTATTAAATGAGCAGAGCCGTGCAAACAATTGTTCCTAAATAAAATACAATTTTCTTAATGCGTGGGAAACTATCAAGTAGAACTGAGTCAATAACCAATAACCACGTTCTAAACTGGCCTTTCAACAGTAGCGCAATGTTTGTAGCATGAAATGAATATAAAATAGTTGCTAATCAGGAAACAAGCTGCTAACAGTCGCTACATATCAACAATTATTGTCAAAAATCAGAGATTAGCACGGATCTACCTTAAGTGAAACATATAAATAAACCTTCAAGCATGATAACAGCACAAAATGAGTGCAAACCCTACTAATAAAGGCTATTTCTGAGATTGTTTCTTTATAGTGCAATATATAATGTTATTTTTGTTTTTCTTATGTTTTAGAAATTATGTCTAGAACACAACAACATGAAATGTTATGAAATATTCACATCTCTCATGGTGAAAACGTGACTCTGAAGCACAAATGGCTGGACCGCACTAAAATCGTAAGGGGAACATTTCACTTGCTGAAATTATGTCCCACCTCTGATTATGTCTGGAACACAGCATGATATTATTTATATGTTTCACATAATGTTGCCAAAGCATACAGATGTACCATTTAGAATAAGCTCAAAGTCAAAGCGTTCCCTTATCAAACTGTTTTTAAAAGTTTGTCAGGCAGTGCTGAACTACAACACAATCATTGGCAACAAGAGTTTTTAGACAATGATATTTTTCTAGGTGAGACCCATATTCCCAGGCTGGGATCTTTTACAGCTTTGGTACTCTTTGAAGCTATATTTAAACTGCAGTTTGAAAGTCGTGGGAATCACTGAAGTTTACTATTTGGAGAAAATTCCTGAAAATGTTTCCTTAAAAGGCATAATTTCTTTATGACTAAAGAAAAAAAAAAAGTCTACAAGGGAATTTTCAAGGAGTTAAATTAAGTTCTTTTTTGTTCTGGAAGTTTACTTTTTCCTTTGACACACAAAACACACTACTAGCACAAATACACCAGCTTATACTTACTTTGCAGTTTTTTACTAGGACTGTCTCCATGAACATGTCTGCGTGGGAGGCAAGGGGATGGCTGGGGCAATGGTAGTGACGACACATCATGGGTCTGAAATTTGTACCAGTGTGGCTGATCATCCAATAGTACTGTTTCCAGCTCAATCAGAATCTGGACAAAGAGAAAGACAGAAATAAGGATTTGAACCATAAAAGAATAATTATTTGTAGGCCAAAAGCACCCAAATGTCTACCAGATAATCATTATACTCGGAAAATAAGATAATCTTAAAAGCATGCAAACAAAATGAACTTCAAAAAACATACTACTCCAGAAAATGCTTTGTAAAAACTGTCATGCATATGAATAGTTGAACTGCATTGAGGTTTTACTTTTTGAAATGAAATGAATCCGTTCAAGTAGGGGGAACCAGGGGGGGAAATGTGTACATTTTCCTTCATAACTCACAGATTACTTGAAATATACAAGTCACCTTTTTTTCATAAAAGATAAAAATAATGTAACTAAAAATTTTTTGTTGTTGTTATACTATATTTTAGTATTATTTTATATTTCAGCTATATTTTAGCCAGATTTGATTGAAATAGTAGACAGACAGACATTAACAACATAAATGAGATCATGAAAAGGTAATAATGAGACCAAAGTGAAATTCACTGTATTTAAAAAAAACCTCACACTACCTTGTTTATTATTAGAGGCTCATTGGAAATACACGCTTTCAGCTTACAATTTTGTGAAACTGAAAAAACATACTTCAACATTTGACTGAAGTTTCTAGAAAGTAAACGCTATGCGGCAGTATGAAGCCATCGACTTTTGTTCCTTTTCATACTAATGATATTTACAGGGACATAATATCAACAAATAAAGGATCTTCTCATCTTGTGCAGTAATACCCCAAATCACCTTAACTGATTGTTTGAATACGTCTGTGTTTGAATATGTGTACAAGAAGGATGTGTATCTAAAATGTACAACAAAACGTACCCTAAGTAACATATGTCAGATTTATAAATATAAAGACATTGCCCTCTACTGAATTTGTCATTGGAAATGTGTAATATAACGTACCTAAAGTAATGTATCTTACGTTTTACAAAAATGTAGGTTGACATATTTTTAATGAGCCTGAGTTGATGAATTGAATGCATTACACTTGCCCTGGTTTCCCCGACATATTATTTGGTTTTGATTTTGGTTACAGATACGCTAATCATTTCACACCTCTCCCAGAAAATCACTCTCTTCTTCCTGGGCTCTGGGCTGATCCCAAACTGTGATCTCCAGCATGCGTTCTCTGAAGTCTCTGCGATGGATGTGAGAATACAGGAACGTCTGGTTCCACTTTGGCTCTGCACTCTTCTTCACCGTTTTTGTCCTTCTCTTGCTTTTGTCACTAAAGGAATGTAGTGTGTTTATAAAAGAGTTAAGATACTGCAACATTTTGCACATTTCTTCCCAAAATAAGCACTGAGAATAAAATAAAATGTCCACCTGCTTATTATTCATTCTTTTAACCCAGAATACATTTTAGAAACTCAGCAATTCCCAAAATGAAAAAAAAAAAAGAAAAATGCAAGTCAGATTTACAGTACAGAGCTAGTGCAAGGGGAAATAAATTAATATAAAAAAATCCAATACTTCTAAAAGTGTTTTTGAGGGCACAAATCAAAATTTTTGAAACTTTTGCTTTTGAAAAATGCAAAATTATCATAAAAGGCTGCATCTATTCGATAAATAAAACACTTACAGTGGTATATTACAATTTGAGTTATTGCAATATTATAAAAGGAAATATCAATATTAATATTTTGAAAACATTTGTGCTGCTCACTATGTTTGCAGAAACCATATCATTTTTTTCAATATCCTTTGATGAACAGAAAGAAAAAAATACTTAAAAATAAACATTTACTTTCACTTTTCATTGCTCAGTAAAAGTACAATTTCTTATGGACTCTAAACTTTTGAACAGCTTTGCATGCAAAACAATAACTCTTTGAAAATGCAGAAAGAAATAATATGTATAAAACAGCATACTTTCAACTTATTTACCTTCTATCAGGAAGAAAATACATTTTGACGTAAGCATTCCTGGGTCGTCCATCTGGTCGAGGGGGCAGTTCTCGTGCTTGTAGAACATTGACGATAAGCTGATGGCCCACTTTATCATACCATAACTTCACCTTGGTAATAAGAAATAACACTTTTTCAAAGATCTCAAAGTGTTGGCAGTATAATATTTAAATATATGCAAGCTGAAAAAAATCTGAGTGCTGTCACCACACCACCTTGCTGTTCAGGTGAGAAAAAAACAGGGGAATATATTTTCACTGTAAAAAAATGTTTCCTCTTCACACTCACCGACAGCTGGCCTGGCAGTACAAGAGGGAGGTCTCTCAACATCCCGGGACTAGTCGGAGACATTACAGAGATGGATGGACGGTCCATCTTTTGGGATTCATCTATAGAACTCGAACCAGCTGTAAAATTAAACAATTGACACTTTAAAAATGTTTGCTTATTTGTGATGAGATTTATTAATGAAGAAAAGGATGATAATGATAAATATCTCATTTTAAATCTTTCAAAATTTAAATACTGGTTCAGTATACAGAAATAAAGCTAACAGCACAGAAGAATGATATCATTAGAATTTATTTAAAATTGAATTTAGTTTAATTAAAAAATAAAATCATATAAT
>CAIGQW010054073.1:11005304-11015432 GCA_903798125.1 Danio choprae | reverse complement strand
AATATATTTCTTTTTATCTTTTTTAAAACAATAAACTCTCTTGAAACAAACATTTACACCCAGCATAATTTACATCAAGCCTCAATTATGTAGTGTGTTTAAAGCCATTTATGCAGTGAATGGGAGTGAATTTTGGAATAAATTAGCTTCTTTTCTCGCCAAGGGTAAATTCACAGCTAGCTTTTTTGTATCCTAAATTCACACAATTATATAATATTTTCACATTTAAATAATTTACATAATTTGACCGAAATACAGCTTAATTAGTTACAACACTATCTTGCCAGGGACTTTCAAAATCATGTGGCCTGAAGCTAAGAGCAATGGAAACAGACAAAGAATAACTGCACTTTGGAATGGGTTAACATAAACTGAGTATAAAAAAGTCTCAGAATTAAACATGTTGCAGCCCAGGACTGATGCAAGCCAGGCAGTCACTCAGCGGTTTTATGTGAGAGAGCTGCTGACCTAATTCCCAAATCTGGTGCCCTAAAACATTTTTTTTTCCAAATAAACAAACACAGCTTCACTGCATGAATCAGCAGGATTTATTTCACAGACCCACAGTCAGACTCAGAAATAGTCATCATGGTATAATGACGTATGTAAAATGATGTTATCTATGGCCTTGAAAAAAATAAATACATAAATAAATACATAAATAAATAGCAGAAGTGACAGATATGAACTATTAGAACTTTCAATTTGATTTAGATGTTAAAATAAAAACTTTGTACACAGATTTCCTGCCACATTTTGTTATATATAAATATATTAATGATGTTAATTATTTAACAGTAACATTTTAATTTTGGTTCAAGATTATTAAATATGATTATTAAAAACGATCAAAATCAAAGTAGAACATTTGAAACAACTGATTGAAGCTGTCTACATAAATTCTCATAAATGCTTAACTTGCACCCTAGCTGAGCATGCATTTAAGAGTAATGGAAAACAGAGATCTTTAACGAAATGTTAATTATTTGCATTCATCAAAACTAAACAAGTCAAGTTTGCACTTATAAGATTATATAAAGTGCAGATTAGCAGTTTAACTTCTACAATAGTCCTGGTTTGCATTTTCTGTGCATACTAATGCAGATAAAGAAATGTTGAATTTGTTTATGTGTGCTTCTTGGGGAATACAGGCATTCTCTATTTTGTAGGGAACAAACAAGGACGGCAAAAAAATTATGAACATTTTTGTCATCTACTGTACTACTAGCTAAGTCCTAAATAGTTTACTTAATTTCATTTTTCATTTTAGTTTGGAAAAGCTGCTACTGAAAATACCCTGATGTCATAAAATAGTACCAGTGCCATGTAATTATAAAAAAGCAACACACACGCATGCACACGCTCCGTCACACTCTTGCAACACACACGCTCGGTCACACTCTTGCACACGTTTGTATTGGTGGTTTATAAGGATTCTTCATAAGCGTACTTATTATATGGTTCTACCCCACCCCTGAACCCAAGCCTCACAGGAAACCTGTGGCAACATTAAATGTTATAAGTATGTGTTAAGTATGATTTTTAAGAGTTAATAAAGTTAAATAAAAAAAATTAAGTAAAAAAAAAAAAAAAAGTGGATGTGCCAAAGTCTTCCATTATTTTTATACTACTGATTTTATACTGACCTAACAATATAAACTAACCCTAGCCCTAAACCTTACCCTCACAGAACATAATTCAATATCATCTATTCTCCTTGTGGAGAGCAATATCTGATAAAAACAAACGTCAGGTTTTACTTTCCTTGCTCTCAATTTTGTCCTCACATCGAGAGTTAAACAAACTCTCGCACGCAGAAATACACAATCAATTTGTTCACACTTATTGCTGTCATGATCACTAAAAAATACAGATTTATCACTGTTTCGGGGTTTATTGCAGTTTTACAGTGAAACTCTGTAGATGTATTTATGTATTGACAATAACTTAGTTAAATGATCACCCACCTTTTTCACTAACACTTTCAATCTCCACATCCTCACAGCTGGTGTATTCAGGTGTGGAGCCTCCTTCTTCTTCCGAGCTACTGATGGACATCTGCCTTTTGTTGAGGCCTCGTTTGGGTCTATAGGCTCTTGGTGGAGGTGGCCGTAGTGACTCAGACTGATCCGAGCTAAGAGAAGAATCTTTACGCATGATTTCTGCAGCTTTTTCCCGCTTGGCCCTGTGCAGCAAAGCTGCGGACCCAGGTTCCAGATGCCCCCAATCCTGTCCATCCCTGAGGTCTGGAGGCCCAGTAGGGCCCATGTGAGGGCCACCGTGCCCTTGTTTAGTGAGGGATCCTTGTCCCCCAACACCACCCCCCACGGTCCTGTCCACAGAATAAGCTCGATGGTTTTCTAAAAGAGCCTTGCGGTCCTCATTGTTAGCTACTCGTTGCCTGCTAATGCGATTTCCAGCAGCTTCGCCGCCATCTTGCATCAGCCCCACTTCATTGATGGCCAGGTCACTGTGATGACGCTCCTGACGCATTTTGGAGACTTTGGCATGCATGCGCATTTCTTGTTCCTCCTTCTGTGGTTTAACAGGGTAGCGGGCTAGATTGGGGTCACTGCGGTAACGGGTCTGGTACTCTTCCTCTCGTCTTTGTCGCTCTCGCTCTTCCTCCTCCTGTCTCCTTCGCCGCTCAGGGTGGGTGGGATCGTCCTCCTGTGAGTGGTCTTGTTCCAGTCGTCTACCATCTCGCTTCTCACCTGGAGCTCGGTCTTCAGAGGCCTGCGATGATAACCTGGCTGGAGCTCGTCTTCTCTCTCCACGTCCAATCACTTTTCCATTCTGCTCGTGCATGGACACCGGCCTCCTCCTGTTATTAGTTAGACAAAATAGGGAAGACTGTGAAAAATCTGTTGCAATCTACTTTGTATAATACATACTGTCGCTCAACACGTTATGCAACACATTAACACGTTAACACACGTCTTTATGTTTCTTTAGGTTTTTTTTGCTTTTCCATTTTTATATTTCCTGGACCCCGTATTAATGGTTAGAATAAAAGGAAGTAATTTCACTTTTTGGTAATGTTTTACGCTAACAAAATGTTTTATTAAACTAAACTTTTTTATTAAAAAAAGTTCAAATTAAACTAGAATTTTAATTTTGGTGGATTGTTGTGAAGACTTATAGAGTTTGGTGTTTATATTTACATTACATTACATATTTACATTTACATTATATTTCTCTGATAAAAAGTTAATCAGTTCTGAAAAACATTGAATTTTTTTTTTTTTTTTGCTCAGATCTATATTTTCTAATGTGTTGCTTTGTTATTTCCATAGTAATCTGTCAGGCATGTTACATGAAACATGCTGTATGACTTATGCAGGTTAGGCTGTGAAACACCTGAAAGTATTATTTTCAAATATGACTAAGAACATCTATTTTCTTGTTCAAACATCATTATAATGATCATGTTAGATTGTGCTTATGACAAAACCTGTTATGTTATGCTCTTCATGCAGCGCAGACATGAAGAGCTGCTGAATTTACATAATCTTATTGACATCTGAAAGAAACTGGACTTTGAGAAGAATAGATTGGAAAGTGTGGTTTATGACAAGCGCTGCACGTGTCCTTCTCTGGGTCTGTGGCAGATCACAGGACCCTAAAACATGTAAATTTGTGTGTTTAAAATCATGGGAATTCAAGTACAAAAAAGATTTAGCTAAATATGCATCTGATAGGAAGACAGGCATCAGACGAGATTTTTTTTAAAGAGATTATAAGGTAGGAGATGTAGTCCACACACTGCCTGTTGAAAACAGGTCAGGGTGAACAGATTTTGTTGAAATATCCAGCTTAAAATAGAACAAATGGTAAGTTGGCAGTGGGGATGCATAACACTACATTTTGAAAATTCAGTTCTGGGAACCCAAGGGAACCCAATGATGAATCACTGTGAAAAATGCAGAGTTCCACACAATTCCTTCATGTTGTCCAAACACAAATCGATTGAGTTAACTGAATTGTTTTTACAAATTTAAGTGGATTGAACATAAAACAATTAAGTTAAGAATTGTGTTGTTTCAACTCATTTTAAATAAGTAGTTTGAATAAGCAGCAAATGTAATTTTTTTTGAGTGATCGGTCTTAAAGAAGACCTGTATAACATTTTATAATAAGACATGTCATCTTAAAAATATGATAATATGGCTCAATATAAAAAGTTTTTCATTAATTCATCTTTGTTCATAATACATTACATGAAAATTATGTGATTAAAAACCACATGAGCATTGCGAGTCTCATTAATCAAAATCACAACATATATGGAACACACGTGAAATAATCGTATGACGTTTATTTCATATGTTTTAAAAACCACACATTTAAAGAAACACTCCACTTTTTTTTATTATAGGCTCAGTTTAAAACTCACCTATAGAGATAAATATCTCTATAATAGATATAGAGTTTTACTATTTTTGAATCCATTCAGTCGATCTCCGAGTCTGGTGGGAACACCGTTAGCTTACCTTAGCATAAATCATTGCATTGGATTATACTATTAGCCTCTCACTTAAAAAACAAACAAACAAAAAAACAAACAAACAACAGTTTTGATAATTTTTCAGTTTAGTTTAGGTTGACAGTTTTGTAGTAACATCATGTACTAAGACTGACAGAAAAAAAGTGCTATTTTCTAGGTCGATATGGCTAGGAACTATAGTCTCATTATGACCTAATGATCAAGGAACTTTGCTGCCGTACCATGGCTGCAGCAGGCACAATGATATTATGTAGCACTGTTAGCTAGCTGGGGACCATTTTCAAGCTTTTACAGCAGCAAAGTTCCTTGATCATCACCCTAGAATGAGAATATAGTTCCTAGACATATCTGATACAAAATAAGCCTATTTCTACAAAAAAGTGGAGTGTTCCTAATGTGTGTTTCAGATTTGACTTTAACATATGAAGCTCATATAATGCACATGTGTAAAGGCCACCGCTCTTGCAACTTTAGCAAGAATTTAATTAATTAATTAATTTGAGCCTTTTAGCATTAGTTATGGCAAACAAAAATTCAAACGAGCATCAAGCAAGAGACAATGAGGTTTGAGGTTTGTTCTCATGCACCAAGCAGAATGTTTGAATATCTATTTACTATGTGTGTTGACCAATAAATTGAGTGTAAATTAAATCATTTAAAGCAATAATAACCATTTTATTCTAATTTGTGTTTCACAGACTCATGAACACTAGATTTAGCCACGACAATTTGGGCATCTAATGGAGTTACAAAAATTAATCACAAGCTTTTTCTAACACTTTAAAGTGATTAAATATTTTTTAAATCTAAAAATTCGAAGACATTGATTTAGGATTTGCATGTATGTAAACGGTTTTTGGCCTACTTTTCTCTTGGTGGTTCACTGCGAGAGCGTGAGGCAGGCATTGTATCTGCTCCCTTTGGATGGTCACCGGGACCAGCGTTAGGTGGCAGAGTGTCGTTGGCACCGGGAACCTGGGATCTGGAGCGCAACTTCCTCTCCTTCTCAAGCTCAGGGCCACTGAGGGGAGAACCCACACTAAGAGGCCTCCCCCCGGGCCCTGATGAAAACCATTCTCCTGATTTAGTTAGGATTTCCTGCTGTTTCCTGCACAGGTTACATACCCACATCACCTGCATAGACAAATGTACCTGTTATTAAGACAGGTAGAGATTGATAATCAGTGTAAATAATCAAGATTTACAGTTTAGATAATATTTCAGACTTTGTAATATTTTTCAGACAGTGTTTACAGTATTTAATAAAGACGTTTAAAGAATTGACAGTAAGACACAGACATAAACACATCATTTACTTGCATACAATGCATACACACATTCACACATACCAAACTTTCCTAAACTGCATTTAGTCAGCATAAGCAATATGCAAAGAACATGAGGTATAAATAATGAGCTGTAATATTAGGTTAATAACACTAAACTCTCAAGATCAATCTTATTGTATCTGTCTTCAAGTCAGATCTAATTCGTTATGACATTTTCCTAAACTGGCACAATGATTATATTTTAAAAGGTTTGTATATCTAGCACGCTCAGTACAAGGTTTTAAAGATGGTGTTACCTAAAGACACCATAAATAGAATAACAAGTACAGTTTGGAAGGTGGGATGACACATATCCATGGAACTTTCACAAAAAGAACGCGCCAATTTGAAAATATTGGCCAATACTGATAACTTATAACTCTTTATATTTGGAAGCTGATAATTGTTATATAGATCAATAAATACAAATATGATACAAATTTTTTCTAAGCTTGTATACAAAAAAAATCAAAAGGCAAACTAGTTCAGTGGACAACTGACAGTATTTTAAAACCTTATCTGCAGGAAACAGTGAGAATTAAAAAATAAAAAAAAATCAGGCTGATGTTTCACAGTGAAACACTCACACACTGACAACATCTTGACTGTCTTTTAGCAAAAACTTTTCTAAAGTGTGAACCTGCTGTATGTGACATGTCACATAATGTGGAAAGCACTAATTAAATACTCAAATAAAACTTGTTGCCAGCAACACACATCTGAAGTTGATCATCTGGCAGAAAAATCCATACTTTATCTGGTTTAATAAATTGAGCCAAAGCCGATAATGACATTTTTTTTATTAAGCATTTATCAATCAATGCTGATATGGCGGCCAAAACTGTATGATAACAAATGAAAAGGGAAAATAAACTAAACAATTTAAATGATGTTGTCATGCATATTTAAACTATATGGTGTCCATTCATATTTGACAAAAAATTTGTCACTAAAATCATTTACTGTATGCATCTAATGAAAGAATCAAATTTCCATGCATGTAAAGGAACTGATCAACACGCAAACATACATTTGCTCATCAAACGTGGTAATAAAAAAAGTTCAACCATGATTGCTAGACAAGTAAGAACAAATCTTAGTGGTTGCTTTAAAAATACTTGCATACTTATACTTACATGACATGCTTGGACTAACACTAAGCAAGCAAGAAAGTTTCTTCCTTTAGTACTATCTAGTACTATCTACTATCCAATCTTCTTTTAGTACTATATTTGATGTGATATATATATGTGTGTGTTAATCAATGTATATAAATGTCTAAATATTATTAGCTCATTTTGATAGGGGGGTTTCTTTTACAATCTCTTGATGAAGTTCTTTGAATCATCAAAGATCTGGTTGAGCAGAATGTTAGTGGAATTATTTTATTTATGTTTACAAGATGCACATAAGTCCTAATTGCTTAATTAAAATTGTATAAGGTACTTTTCTAATTACTTTGTCTGAAAAGTAACTCAACTATTCAAAAACAATTTAATTAATTGAATTTAAAATCCATTTAAGTCTCAATTTGAATTCTTGTTTCAAATGAATGACACCGCATTTTATATATATATATTGACAAATTTCTTATTTTGTTGTTTCTTAGGCATGTGCATGCATTGGACAAATCTAACATTCTTTTAGTTGATCAAAATCAGGTTATTATGCAAAATATATGAATAACAAAAAATAAATACAGTATATATGCACACAATTTATCTGATTATCTGAAACTCTACATTTCCATGAATTCTCAGTTAACTTGTCTTAAGCATGTGCAATCATCCTGAAAAATGTAACCTTCTATAGTTGAAAAATAGAATTATTTTGCCAAATATATTTGTATAACAAAAAAAAATGCAATTAATCTTCTTCTCTGAATTGATTTACACATTGTAAAAAGTGCATAATCAAAAAGTCATGACAACTTATGCTTTTATCTTCAACTTAATTTAGAAAGGTAATCGGGTTTCAACTTATTTTTCTAAGTTAAACAAATTTAAACTTGATGTTTTAAGTAAACTTAATTGATGCAAGTTAAAATTACTTGTAAAGTTAAAAATTTAAGATAGCAACAAATTTTCATCATTCATCTTTTTAAGGCAAGTACATTATAAGTAACTGTAATTAAATGACCTGACAATTAAAAGAAATCCCTTACTTTACCTTTTTAGCAGAAAAGTAATTTCCTTACAGTAATTGGGTACTTTGTAACTAATTACACCCAACACTGGTTGGTAGGTAATGTATAATGTTACAGAAATGTGATGTACAGTATCTTCTGAATAAGAAACAGAAATCAGTCATCCTTTTTTCATCTGTGTAGATTTTAGCAATGCACATGCATCAGTTATTATAAGGCTCACATTTATCAAACTGCTTCTTCCCATCTCTTTTCTTTTCCCCAATGAAGCCCTATTATTGAGC
Source organism: Danio choprae (assembly GCA_903798125.1). Taxonomy (NCBI): domain Eukaryota; kingdom Metazoa; phylum Chordata; class Actinopteri; order Cypriniformes; family Danionidae; genus Danio; species Danio choprae. The sequence continues at coordinate 11,007,167 of CAIGQW010054073.1, read as the reverse complement.
CCTGTAATGGTTCATTCATGAGATGGATGGCTGAGTCTGCCTAAAATACCTCAGCCGACACCATATTTCTCCACTTCCTCCACCCATATTTCTCTCTCTCTCTCTCTGTTACACTCTCTCTCTCTCACGCTTTTTTTCAGCTAGCCAACTTGACAGGCCTGATCTGACATGATTAGCAGGAATGCTAAATCAAACTAACAGCTCTTGCCTTGACAACGAGTTCATGGCTTTAAAAGCACAAAGGTCCAATCTATTGATCTAGCTTAAGGCTCTTAAAGCACCTTCAGAACGACAGTAAATCTGCTTCTACTGCAACACATGACGTTGTCATGCTTTTCCTTCAAAATAATATCTGATTGAGAAGAACCCTGATCTCAGTGATTGTTAGCTTAGGAAGGAAGCCAAAGGTCTGTGCGATACATAAAATGTGTAAATCACATGGACACCCTTCAAACGACGCTGCATGTTTTATCAGCTGGATGAATGGTGAGAATGGAAAAGCTGACATCCCCTGTAAAGCCTGCATCGTTTTAGTCATCTTTAGCACTCGGTGATCAGTTGCAAATGGGTTATGAAAGCAAGAGCTTATATGATGCACAAAAAACAGGATGATCTGCAATAGGCAAAGCCATGAATGCTTCATTTAAGCAACAAAACCTGCAACGTTATAATATTTCATAGAAGTTTTAACGGAAAGTTATGAATATTTTATGCCGCAAACAACAGTACTCACATGGTGGCATCTCTGATAACGGATCCCCTATCACAGGATCAACCTTCAACTCCATGAAAATCCAGAATAAATGTCTTTAATTGCCAGTGCCAACAAAAGCGTCGCATTTCGGTTTTGACCTGATCTTAAAAAGAGACGAGAGGCTGTTCTAGGACAGTATGGATATGAGAGAGAGTGAGAGAGAGGGAACGAGAGAGCATCATGACCTGATTGGATCCAGTTGGCACGACTCCAGCATAATCTGAGGTAAATCAGATGTGCAGAGGCCCACAGCTGTCAGCCAGCCAGAGAAACACTCTCAGGAAGGATTAGCAATCCCTGCTAATCCCACCGTGCTACTGCTAGCCTTTGCTAACTGTTATTCAATAGAGTGATGAGAAAATGCTGCCCCTGCACTTCTGTACAACGTAACTGAGAAACTATGGTTGCCAGTTTGATCTCGAAAAGAGGGATCCCAGGATTCAATGGTTAATTGTGAGTAATTAGCTCATTTGGGTGAAAACTGGTTTATGATCACAAGAGTTTGAGACCTAAAAATGCTGATATGTTTTGCAAAAGGATAGATGTGTAGATGACTGGATTACTCGCCACTAGTTTTGTGCAGTCGAGGATGGGTAAAATAATCCAAGGCTTTAATCCTTGAATTAGATAAAATTCGAGCCGCGCACACAACAGAGGATTCACTTTCTCTCCATTTTATTTTGTTGTTGTTGTTGTTGTTTTTTCCACCGAAGGCTGGTTTACAACAATATCCAGGGCAGCTAAAGCCATTAAAGCTTCACATCTTGCAAAGGCTTGATTCTAGCTGCTCTCAAGGACCGAGGGGAAAAAATAAAAAAATGTAGGCCTTGCAATAAGGCCATTGTTATCAGAGAAAAAGAGTGAGAGAGGGAGAGATTAAATCTGAGAGAGAGTAAGAACAGTGGTTTCGCCGTATTCCTGAATAGCCTGAATAGGATTTACTTGCGCAGGCAAATCACTAAACTGAACTAAGTATCAGAAGACCCTATAAAAATCAGACAGTAAACAAGTTTAATTTAATTTAACTCCAGACCTGAGGTCAGCATATATGAAAGAGAGTAAGAGAGTGTGTGTGAGAGAGAGAGAGAGAGAGAGAGAGAGAGAGAGAG
>CAIGQW010054073.1:10963499-10985304 GCA_903798125.1 Danio choprae | reverse complement strand
TTTATTTCTGAGAGTGTTGTACCAAACACATGGATTACAATCGAAACAAATCAGTTTGTTTACTGTCAGTTGTCGACTGCATCTACAGTATTTCAACTTCTTACCTTCCTGCTCACTCTTAATAAGTTGATTAACGTGAATTCCTTTATTCAATAGCATACACAACTGAGGAAGGTGATATAGAATAAATAACTAAACAAGGAAATGGTGACAAGACATGCTTTTAGACGCATATATCACTATCAGGTAGAGTCATGGATTAAAAGACACAAAGTTAAGAGTAATATGTATATCTAAAAAAAAGGAAATATGTAGAGTAATATGTAGTTGAAAAAGAGGAAAATCCTCTCTAGTTTGTGTGTATTCTCAGCAGATCTCCTCATTGCTCAGGTTTTTATGATCCCTGCATGGCCTTAAAACGCCCCTTAGACATCAGAATCTCTCTCTGTCTTCTCTTTCTTTTTTGCAGACACGGCTAGTAATTATCACTCGTTGATTAAATAGGAAGAGTAGGTGTGAGCAAGACAGAAATGAAGGATGGACAGATGGATGGATCTATAGGGGAGGGAGAGAGAGAAGAAGGGCAGCACGGAAAAGGGAGGAGAGCAAAGAAAAAGGACTATTTCCGTCTCGTTTGATGATTCCCCGCCGCCGCCTTGCCTGGGTGTCTCTCTTTTTTTATGCTATTTTTCACAAATGAAATGAAAGTGCCTAGTTGGATCAGCACTTAAGACACACCACATACACACAAATATAATCACACAATCATGACTTATCACACATTAAGGCTTTAAATGATTTAAAATGACATTTAAAAAGTAGTTATTCATTCATTCATTCATTCATTTTCTTTTCGGCTTAGTCCCTTTATTAATCTGGGGTCGCCACAGCGGAATGCCCTTACAGTTGCAACCCATCACTGGGAATCCATACACACTTATTCACACACATACACTACGGACAATTTAGCTTACCCAGTTCACCTATACCACATGTTTTTGGACTTGTGGGGGAAACTGGAGCACCCGGAGGAAACCCACACAAACACAGGAGAACATGCAAACTCCACAAAGAAATGCCAACTGACCTAGCCGGGGCTCGAACCAGCGACCTTCTTGCTGTGAGGCGATTGTGCTACCCACTGCGCCACTGTGCTGCCCTTAAAAAGTAGTTATACAAAACTAATTCAAGAATATCTATTGCAATATAGCTTGTATGGAATTATGGGTATCGCTTTGTTTTGATGGTTTCTTTTTGTTAACTATAAGTTGTAATTCCATCACCGCCAAATAATTCTTAATACAATACTAGTAGACTGTCTGCTTAATAACTGCTGATACTACTCCACTAACAAACATTCAACTGACTATAAGAAACTTTGCAAAGTACGTAAACTAACACTAAACCTAACCCTAACAAAACAGTCTACTAATACTCTAATGAGAATTAGTTGCCATGTAATTGAAAATTGTTGAAGGGACCATCAAAATAAAGTGATACTGAATTGTGTACAAATTGGAACATATTTATAATTAATTATTGAAATACTTTTTATCAAAACATGAGATGACGTATTTTGTAAACTTCATAACAAGCAAAGTTCATTCATAAAATTGCAATCTATATTTATCCCTTTTGAAACAAGATAAAGAGGAGCGGAAAGAAAGACAAGTATCGATCAGTGAATCAGCTCATAGCTTAAAATCTATTATTATCCTTCATAAGGGAGGGGGGGAAAAGAGTGGAAGCGATTGAGAAATATAATGTTACTAAAGGAGAGGCTGAAGACGAACAGAAAACACTTTTGCAGCATTGTTTACAATTGTATACTGAAACAAAAATGAAAAGTACTCAAGAGTAAAAGAAAAGTAGGAGTAATTACCTTTCAGAATCTACGATATGTAATTAATCTGAATAGTTAAACAATAAATTCACTTCTTATAAAGCTGGCAATTGAATAAGCTTCATTACTGACTTAGAAACTGTACCGAATAATTTAGTGAAGAAATTTTGAATAAATTCAGACTAGTTAACAAACACATTTGGTCGATTTACAGAACTGATTGAAAAGAATGATTAAATCAGTTTCGTTGAACCAAAACAACAACAGACAATGCAATGCTGATTCTCAAATATTCAGATATTGAGTTTCAACTCAACTTCATGCATTTATAAACCAGATCCATCAGCTGCTATCCTGAATTTACTGTTTTATTTGTTTTCTGAATCTGGAGAAGTATCAGAGTGCATTTTCTCACCAAAATGTAGTTAAATTGACACAAACAACTATACCATATACTATACTATAACGACTAAGTAAAGCAGAAACACCACAAAACAAAATGGCACCTGATCAAACACCCATTCTATTTATCATTTGAAAAACAGCATAACCTATATGCTAACATTTGAGAGAAAGTCTGTGCCTAACAACAGTAGTCAGTTGATGTATTTGCTCATGTCCACTATTTACCATTATAACAGCAAGCATCAAGTAAATTATTTAACCACCTTCTAAACTATCTACATTTTTGACTCCTTTTCAAAATCGTCTGTATTCATCTCTTGTAATTAATGAATGTATAGTGTGTAATTATTCCTGTAAAATGCCTGAAATAAACATATAAAATTACAATACAAATACAGATAGTTGGAAAAGACAGCATCGTTTTTGCTTTGCTGTTTGTTGATAGTGTTTGTTGCTGTAGGGAAGTTTTATGTATTTATAGACTAAGTGCCTTTAGTGCCTTTTGTAATGGACCCTATATGCCTACTCACTTATTCCCTCTCACTCCTTCTCTCTCTCCTGCTATTTCTCAATATTCACTTACAAGACTTTCAGTGTCCTTTTACGATTTTCAATTTTTCAGTTGTTTAAAAAATATGCTTCAAATAGTTTATTCATATAGTTTACCCATAAATGTGTGCATATATTTAGAGCTGAAGCAGCCATTGGTGCTTGGATTTGTGAGCAATTCTGTACATTCTCTTGCCTACCCCTAAACTTAACCCTCACAGTAAATATTTAAAACGCCAATAGGTAAAAATAAATAAACGAATAAATAAATAAAAAATACTGGTATTGCAGTACTTAAGGAATACAAGGTGTACACACACACACACACACACACACACACACACACACACACACACACACACACACACACAAGCATAATGATATTTATACTGTACAGACTGTACATTCTATCTCCCTAGCCCTAAACTCAACCCGCACAGTAAATATTTAGCATTTTTATGTTTTCAGAATAGTGTGATTTATGAGTTGTTTTCCCCATAAGGACCAAAAAATGAATAATAATGTAAACAAAATAACAATTTCAATCAATTGCTTATAGTGCAGCACAATGCAAGGAATACAAGGTACACACACAATTCCCAGGCAAACCATGCAGAATGCTTCTTCATTAAACTTTCATGCTGTTGAGTGCTAAAAAGGCAACTTTTCTCTCCCTTTTTTTCACACACACTCATTTCTCTTTTCACATCATGTAAGAGAACACCCTGTTTTTATAGTCTTAATTTGTTAACAAGAACCTACAGTGTGTTATTACCAGACACCTTCAAGACTATGAATTACAGCTGATAAGTTTATTGAATCACCTGCTATCTGGGTGTCCCGAAGGAGGCCAAATGATCTAAGCATTTATGTGCAAACATGAAATGGCTACTGACTGGCTGTAATTATGAACTAGTCTATTCAGATCTTAATGAGGGCAGTTTAGTGTTAGAAAAACAAACAAAGCCATTCCCATCTCAAAGCAAACCCCCATGTGCCACGCGCCGACTCTTGCTCACACAATTAAATGTAAGTACGAATTCATGAGGGAAGGTAAGAGTAATAAACAGGTTTAAAATAGAGCAGGAACATCAACAGAAGCCTGTGACGAGCTCAATTTTTAAATATTTCAGTGAGGACTTCCAACTGCGAGCTATTTTCGGCTCCGATTCATTATTTAATGCTCACGTTTTCCTCTCAGAAACCTGCCTTATGATAGGGAAAAAAAAGCTGAACGATAGAAGATGTTACAGTGTTTGTCTTTGCAACAAACTGATCTTGGTAAGATGCATTATCTTTTTATAAGGATGTTTCTTCCATAGCCAAGCTACTGTTCTGAGATGGGAGTTTGCCAAGAGGCTGCCCTCAGCAACTGAACCTGTTTCATAAGTAGAAGGAAAAATGGCTGACAGTGTTTTACTCTTAGTTGTCACAGTGAAACAGAAACAAAGACGGCCAGCATACATACTTTGCTAAAATTAGGCTAATTAAACTATTTTATTTTTCAGTAAATTATCTTGAATTCTATTAGTTATGTGGGAACCAGTGGCAGATCTTGACCACAGTATAACTTGCAGGCCAGGCAAGGGTGCCACACTTTTATTTTACTCTTATCCTTACATTCAGGATTAATTGATTTCATTTTCTATGTCATGTATCACTCCGCAATCTCTAGAAGAAACCTAAAGAAATCATTTTTATTTTTTGATTAAGTCAAGCGCTGTTATATAAGGGTGATTATAAAATCATGAGTACATTTTGCATCTCCAAGATAAATCTTCTAATTAATTAATTCTATTAATTCTTCTACACATAAAAAAACTTTAATGTTAACAGGTTTGAATGAACACAAATTAAATGAAATTATCTTTAAAAAACAATGTTTGTATGTGTATTTAACTTGACTCTCACTACACATTTTTGACTCTCTGCCTCCTGCATCATACATTCAGCTTCAATTATCATGAAACAATTCAAATTTGTAAAAAATACATTTTATGTCTGTCCCCAAATTCTGGTCAACTCGGTTACATCAGTTATAAAAAGGTATAACAATCTTTAAAGCACTCGTTAAAAAAAAAAAAAAACATGTGACTTGCTCTAAGTGATGTCACTTCCTCTGGCGGGAAAGTCTGGAAGGCATTGAGGCATGTCATTGTTCTTCTCTCATTCATTTGGACAAATTATTTAGAACGCACTATTCTAATGATTATTTATTCATCAATTCTGTTCTGTATCAGTACATTTCTCATTCACTTCTTTTTAAATGACTAACATGATGAAAATGCATACATTCCGTTTTAGACATGCCACGTGGTATCTGGTTTGAGGTTAGCAGCTAAAGCACAAAATGGTGGAGAATATCAACTCTGTTAGAAGTATTAAAAGATTAACAATAATTGAAACGACAATTAATAACAAAATCTAATTTTCCCTATCACATTTAAGCATTTTGCATTAATTGACATAAATAATGGATTCAGTTTAAAGTAATTTATACATTTTGTAAACATTTGAGATGTTTCCTTTCATAATGTAAATTCTCATATGATATACATTTGTTGTATATCTTTCCAGTAAAGAAAAAAGAAAAAAGCACGAAATGTACCCGCAATTCTAGAATAGAATAATGTTTACTAATAGCTGCTGAATCTTTGGAAAGTTTACATATTCATAATTGATTCCTTTGTAGTCGTAAAACAACTATAAAATAACAAACATAACATACAGGCTTGTAGCTTTTTTTCCTATATAATTTCTTGATTTGTGCAGTCAGATATTCTGCACTCTGATATTAAATAAAATAATTCACTAGTTCAGTCTGGTTTTGTGAAGACTTTTATAATCATAACTTGTAAGTCAGTTTTAACGATTTCATTATTGCAAGATTCCAAATAAGGGCTGTGTGTTGGGGGGGAGGTTGCATAGATGGGTAGAAAGCTTATTGACAAAGAGGCATTGCTCCCCCGGACATCCCTTAGAAACGCCTCCAGTGGGACCTAATAAATTCTTGGCTTTCTATCCTCAGACAGGTCTTCTGTCCTCACACATTCTGTAAAATGATAAAGACTAAAATCTATCACCAATTTTGCTGATGTAATTTTGTCTACATGCAGTCAAATAGTACATTCCATATCTGTACACACAGCCCTGTTTTTCTGCTTTACTTCACCTATAGCTACTATTGCTGTGGGGTGACCAGGCTCTGACCTATTTGACCTGTGTGGACTACAAGGCTGCAGTTATTCTTCTCTGCTCATCCTAAGATTAATACTTTATTTTAATGACTCCCTTAAGACTATTTGTTGAATAAAGTAACATTGCAATACATGTCAAAGAGCTGTCTTTAGCATGGTAAAGTAGACTGCTAGGTTAGCACAATAAGTTGCCCTTTCAATCAGTAATTTCTGTCTGATTAACATCAAAAAGTGATATAATAAGTAGACATTCTATCATTATTCTAATGACTGCTAGTTACCATGTAGTTGCTTCTGTAAGATACTATAGTCAAAAGAATGCATAAGGCCATGATTATAACTTTAACGTGTGTTTTCAGAATTCAATCTCAAGTGGCAGGCAAAGTTACCATTTACCATTCCCACTTGGGCAACCACTAAAGCAAGCAAAGACTCACAGCACCTTTAAAACAATCCAGTCAAGTGCCAAGACCAAAAAACTCCCAAAGAATAAAGGAATTGAAAAATCAAAAAGACGCAAGCAAGTTCTAGAAGCAACATAATGAAAAAAAAGGCATGTTGACCACATTCAATGGCAAACTAACCATTAGAATCTATTAAAATGCACTATTTGGACCAGATGTGTGCAGATGTAGCGAAATCCTTCATTGTCTTTTAATTAAGCCCCGCTCCAAATCAAGCAAATGTGAATGATGTGGTTGAAAACTAGGGGTGGGAGGAAAAAAAACAATACATCGTGATTCATTCTCTTGCGATTCTGAGAGACTCGATTTTCAAATGTTCAGAATTAATTCTGTGTACAAATTAGATCATGAAAGTGCATATGCTGTCAAAATCACTTAATGTGAACATATTGCGGTGCTGTGCTTCTCGTTCGGTGTATGACTGGCTTTAAAATCCCTAAAGAACTAAAAAAAATGAGAACAGGGCAGCATAAATGTGATGCATGGATGGACAAGCTACAGCAGAATCATACAGTATGTCACTCATGGCATATGTTCTGCAAACGTGGAATATGAATGAAAGTGTTGCAAACAAATGAAGCATTGTGAACTACTAATTTAAAGCTAGTTCTATGTGGCTCTGAACCAAAAGTTATTCAAATATATTTCTAAATAGCATTTTATATAAACATTTATTTGCTTTGAAGACATTTATTTGTTAAAAAGCTATAAACAAACAAAAAATGGAATAAATATGGTTTAATCTTTAGAATTGCTCTTTCTAATCTGGAGTTTTAAAGTTACTTTCAGAGCTTGTTCATTTTGAATATAGCTTTGTTAATAAAATACATCATTTTAAAGATGCTGTCATACATAAATTCCAGTCATAAAACCGTAGAAACTGTACAGATAGAAAGATGTATTTGCACAGTCAAAGAAATTGGAAAAAAAATGTAGGTCAAGAAATGTTTTGGTATCGAATCATGACTCCCAGAATAAAATCGCTAAAGATTCCCACTCCTACTGCAAACATTTGGTACAAAAAGTATAAATGTTTTGATACACTTTCTCACAACCTGTCCCATAATGATCGTTTGTTACTTCAGTAGGTGAAGAGAAGATGTTCTCTTGGGATGTTATAACACATTATACCACATTTACTTTATATGAAAGCAATCTGAATGAACTCAAAGCTCAAAAATGTTTTATACAACTGCACCTGCACTCAGTGTTATCCACTTGTGATTGGATTGCCAAAAATCCATCTTTATATATATATATATATATATATATATATATAGTATAGTATAAATGGGAACTGAAAGGGACATTTGACAATTAGTAACCCTAAAATCTCTGTTCTGGTTTCTCTGAAGAAGCACGTGTGGTATTATTTTTTTCTCTATTCTGTCATTGCAGAGCCCAGCAAGACTCACTGTTCTGGACAAGTTGTTCAACTAAGAACAACTCTTCAAGGCAGGAGCTCTGTGAGATAACAGATTTGCAGGAGGATCTGTCAAAATAGTTTCTGTCATTTGTAGTTGAGTTTTGGCTTATTTACTTTAGCATAAATACATAAGCCAGGCTCATATCTGTGGAAACAAAATTATATGTTGCTTCTTGCATGTTTCATGGAACCTTTTAAGTAAGGGGTTCTGAAATGTAGTTTAATTTTATCCAAAACAGTTGCTATGTATAATTATATTGGTTGTAAGAACTGCATTGTGGCAGTTAAGAGTATGAAATAGCTGGTTATTAGCACACTAATAGATTAAAGTTTTATCTGGTTAAAAAAAAAAAACATAAACTACCAGCACCTAAACTAAAAACTACCCAACTGAAACTGGTAACAAAGGAAAATATGAAAAGCAATACATCTTTTTCCTGAAGCAGGAATGTTCTTGACTTGACCATGGAAGACCGGCCTTTTGAAATGGACTTCATATACCCTCATTGATGTAGTCCATGTATCTGAAGAAAATCCCAGTGTGGCTTCTCATGTCAGACACAACAACATTACTTTTGTGACCAGGTTTTGTAAATGATCATCATTAGCAGTGCTGGGGAAAGTTACTTTTGAAAGTAATGCCTTACAATATTGAGTTACTTTTTGTACTTTTTTGTCGTACTTAACTAAAATCACTGTCCATTGAGACAATCCACTTGCCTTTTTTCTTTTATGGGTATAAAATAATTAAAATACTTCACGCAGGAAAGCAAGGCTCTGCCATCTTGGTTTCTGTCAGTTCCCGCAGGAAACAAATTCTCTTATTGAGTGCATGATTCATCGTGACAATGTTCATTTTAATTCAGCAATTAATTTTTTTAACTAATTAATTAAACTAAATATTAATTCACATTTCATTTAAAAATAAATAACAAGTATTATTACTTAATTTAAAAAGTAATGCAGTACTTTACTTGTTACTTAGAAAAGTAACATTAATACGTAACTCGTGTTACTTGTAGTGCATTAGCCCCAACACTGATCATTAGTCCACTTATGCAGAACAGACCAGCAGAAACCACACATGGCTCTTGGACATGTTCCTTCGGCTTATTCCCTTCTTTATCAGAGGTTGCCACAGCGGAATGAACTCTCGATCACTGCCATGTGAGTCGCTGCCTTGGTAATGCAAGTGTAATGTAAACAGCGATATGGACGATGAACAAAATGTTCTGTTTTTGGACTGCTTTATTTTGATATTTACTTTGTTGAAAAAAAAATAATAATAAAAATAAATAGCGTGCCTCCACATAACAGAAACTGGCAACCAGGCAACAGAATGGAGACATCATGCACACATGCGCTCTACTAGTCCTATTCACAGTTGGCATGGTTATCTAATCGTTCCTAGAATTCCAGGCCGAAAATGGTTTGTAATCGTGCTAAAGCGTTCCAGGCTCATGTAAAACACAACTGGAAGCCTACCTGGCTCTTCTTTAAACACTACGGCATGATCATGGAAAAGAGGCTTATCTAATATAGCCCCCGGTGCTGGGAAACACCCACACACAAGAACCAATTCTCCAATTCACCTACACTGTGAGTCTTTCCCATGTGAACACTGGGAGAACATGCAAAGTCTTCACAGAAAGATCTCTTGACTCAGCATGGGACTTCAACCAGAGCCTTCTTGCTGTGCCGACCATGCCACAGTCCCCCAAATTCTTACAGCACCTGGTATTCTTCCATCCAAATATTAATCTTGCCCAACCCTGCTTAGTTTTCAACATCAGACACACTCAATGTGGAATGGCAGCATATGTGACAGAAAACATTTAAATGTGTTAGCAGTATTGGTCCAAGTACCAATTTCTACAGAAGCCCTGAGGGGGAAGAACATTTTTTGTTAAAGGGACAGTTCATCCAAAAGTTCTGTCATCATTGTCTCACCCTTCACTTCTTTCAAACATGTCTAACTTTCTTTCTTCTGTTGACCACAAACGAAGATAGTTTAAAGAAGGTTGAAAACCTGTAACCACTAACTTCGATAGTATTTGTTTTTCGTATGGGTTACAGCTTTTCAGCTTCTTCAAAACATTTTCGTTTGTGTCCAACCCAATAAACAAACTCATAAAGCTTTGGAGCCACTTGAGAGTAAGTAAATAGTGTGTTAATTTTCATTTTTGGGTGAACTATCCCTTTAAGGTCTTAGCTGAAACTGATTTGGTGATGTTTGAGTGATTTAATTTTAGTTGTTCTTACAAAACTTATGATTAAGACATTTTTTCATCCTAAATCTGCATATTGATATACAAATGCAACATGAACAGGTGAACGTCTGTGTGTGATTGTATATGATGGCACATACTGCATGACCTGACCAGGTGTTGCATTCACACATCACCTCTCAATGATTAGCTCTGTTCTCAAGGCTTCCTGAAACAGTTTGAACAGCTTGATTATATGGTTTATCTGTCCCAGCTGGCCAGTTCTCAGTAAAACTGGTACTCACGAAAAAAATAAGCATTTCAACAAATACCGCTCCTGACATAAACGTAAAAAAACATACAAATTTACACATAAAAATCAAACAGCCATTTATTACAAGGAAAAATAACAAAAATGATACAGAAATGACTGGAATACTACTATCAGGTACTATCTCAGCTATTAGCTATAGGAACTATCTATAATATCTCAACCAAATAGTTATGGTTTTAAGTGTAAAAGTTAAGCTAACTGAGAAAATAAATGGTCTCTGTGTTATATATAATTGATGCAGTGTCTGAAAAAACACATTGTATAGGTACACTATGAGTCTTTGATTATTTAATGAAGTTTGTTACAAAAGAGCATTCTGTGGGTGAATATAATATAAAAGAAAAGAATAGAATAGAATAGAATTATTCATTCATTCATTTTCATTTCGGCTTAGTCCCTTTATTAATCTGGGGTCACCACAGCGGAATGAACCGCCAACTTATCCAGCATATGTTTTACGCAGTGGATGCCCTTCCAGCTGCAACCCATCTCTGGGAAACATCCATACACACCCATTCACACTAATACACTACGGACAATTTAGTCTACCCAATTCACCTGTACCGCATGTCTTTGGACTTGTGGGGGAAACCGGAGCACCCGAAGGAAACCCACGCCAACACAGGGAGAACATGCAAACTCCACACAGAAACGCCAACTGACCCAGCCGAGGCTCAAACCAGCGACCTTCTTGCTGTGAGGTGAGCGTGCTACCCACTGCGCCACTGTGAGGCCCTTAGAATAGAATAAATATAATATAATATAATATAATATAATATAATATAATATAATATGAATGCTGTAGTAAAACATTCACTGGCTTTGTGAACATTAGAATTCAGGGTCTCCCTTTATATTAAGTGGCCTTAACTACAAGGTACTAGGGCAAAAATAAGTACAGTGAACTTATATATTGATGTTGAAAATGTAGTACAGATGTAAATGCATTCAGGTATTTTTTTTTATAGAAGTATAATGTAAATCGTGTATGCAATAAGAACATACAAAAGTGGGACTGAATTCAGGAGTTTACTCCACTGTGGTGTAGTTTCTGCATTGTATAGAAACTGCCATATTCAAATGCAGCGTGACTACAGTGTATAACACATAATGCATGCAAATATGGTGTACTGTCAATCTTTTTAAGCTATGCATTAACATTGATTTTCATTCCGTTTAGGCCTAAAAAAAGGTTGCCTGTTGCATAACCCACCTTAGAATGTATATTTTCTATTTAGCATGCTTCAATTTATGCTTAATATATTTAAATCAGATTTAGGCTTACTGAATGTGGACAGAGCAGCTGCTTATTTCATAGAAAAAGACTACATACTCTTTCAAAAAAAAAAAGGGTACCACATATTCCATTTTCGAAAGCACATGATCCAATAAGCATGTAAGATTAAGATTATGGTAAATCTGTATCCATATTGTCCACATCTGTTTGCTTTAATATTGTTGACGTGAACCACAGAGAGGGTGACATATGGATAAACACTAGGTCAAAGGTGGCTAGTAGTAAACAGATATTGAGACAAATGTTCTTTTTGAACTACACTTTTCTTTACAGTACAGGCACCAATACACTCACTGCCACACATTTCCAGATGTGCCTGGTGTCGTGATACAGTGGTGTCTATGACTCAATCATGGCATGGTCAAAGCTATAGATTACCATTTCCGTTGCAGATTAGTCGTCATAGGAAAAAAATTACATAACCTCGCCTCAATTTTCTATCACGTCACTTCCGTCTAAAGTGTAACTGTGAGGAAATACGCGAAGAGCTATCGCAAGAGCTCGACGTCAGGTCCTTCTTCAAATCATTCAAGCTGACAAGAGGGAGTGAGAGGCTGCTTTTTTACAAGAGAATCACTACAGCTGCAACTTTCGGTCGTCTTTGTATCTGGAAGACACGCGTTTTAGTTTGTAGCCGTTCTCATGCATCAGCTTTAAGAGCATGTACGCGAAATAATTGCTAGCCAATCACGAACCACACCCCGGTTGTAAAGCGACTACTGTAAATTCACTTTCCTTGTAGGCATCTGTATATATTTACAGCAGACATAAAACATACATTTTAGCTAATGTAGTTTTACGTGTATCAGACTAGCTGTGTTTTCTTTCTTCACACACCAGCGTGCACGCCTGATGCAAGCCTTTCGGCAAGTTAACATTCGCTGTATGTTGTGGGTGAAGAAGAGCACCTTGTGTTGCCCCTGGAGGTGCATCGGGTGGAGTGGGGTGGCACGCCGTTGCGAAGTATGATTCATCCTCGCGCTTTGTCACGCCCCATCTCCCCGTCTGCTTTCCATGGTGCACCTGTAACTCGCCTGACCTCAAATCGGGCTAATTTCAACAAGCACACACCGCAAAGACTGTTAAAAACCAAGCTATAAACGGCTCATCTGTTACATTAACTCCTGCTCTCCATGCTGTAGAGGCCATTGCAACCAGTCGCTTTCATCCAGCTGAAGATGCTTGGAGGCTCGCTCGTTTGTAAGCTACAAAATCATTCTTTTGGAGAGTCATTGATCACACGTTACGGGTAGTCAAATGCTATGATGCCGTGACTCCAATGAAACAGATCTGGACACACAAAGGAAATCGTTCAGCCCTTACTTTAGCATGGCTTGTTCCTTCTCCTCTTCCTCCCTTTGCCGAACCATCACTGCCATGATGACTTTCCTTTCCTCCTCCGTGAGGTGGCTCAAGTCCGGCATATCAGGCATGGGAGCCGGCACGGTGGGTGGGCGAGGGCCGCTTTGGGGCCCTACCGAGGCGGACATCTTTTGCCCCGCTCCCAGGCGAATCTATTGGCAGTATCCCGAGCGCTGGAGCCACACCTCACGACATGGTCCACGGATAGAGCAGCGTTCTATGAGAATAGTGCAAATCTCGCATGGTTTCAGGCACCCACAACTGTGCTTTTGTTTCTCTTCGTGTTTTTTTTCCAACCCACCCCTCCTCTTTTCTCGCTACCCCCACCCCCCGCCTCTCCCCTCCACCTCCAGTTACGGGAAGCCCATCATCTCTACGCCCGGAGACGACGCAAACAGAGGGACTCCGGCATTAGCTAGCAGATCTGTGATTTCCCCCTTCACTGAACCGGGGGCTCGGTATTGGGCGAAGGCAAAGGCGGAGTCCGTTTCTCTCTCTCTCGCTCTACCTCTCAGAAGAGAAAAAAAAGAAGAGTCAATGGAAATGCAGATCTGCCGGCACGTATCTTATCGACCGTACGCTTACTCATATGTGAAATGGGCAAACAACAAAAGTGCCAATATGCGAGTTACTCCCCATTTCTTTTCTTTTTTTATATCGGTGTGTTTGCTCGACCATCACAGTACGTGATCTCTGTATTTTTAGGAGTAGCCTATCTGGCAATAGTTCGGCGCGCGTTCTCGTCAGGCTATTTTTAGAATCTCTCCAGCGGACCTCTTAAATGCAATCAATTCGTCTGTTTTGTCTGACTGAGGAATGACTGTAATGAAATTATGCAAGAAAGTCGAATGTGCGCATGACGTAAATAATTTAGGCATCTATATAATAATTTAGACTACTGGATATCCTTCCAGATATGCTTTGTAAAACTGTCGAATTTGTAAAAATTGATTTTGAATAGGATTGAGTAGGCTAAACCAATTAAGCACGTCAACAATAAACCGAACAAAACGACAGTGCAGATGATAGCTAAAGCAAACTGCAGACATTTTCAGAACCCTGGACAGCGACACGTGACGCAGAACCACCGCCACCCCTTTCAACGCTAAGTGAAAGGGTTTTGAATTTGTTTAATTTTGTCATAATAAATAGTTAATCTACTTTAGTGCATTTCTGCAAAAGTTTGTAGTTTTATTTGATTTCCCCCTATCCTTAAATAGGCCCATCAAATAAGTTGTATGTCTATCAAACGCTTCGGTAACACTTTACAATGTTGCATTCATTAATGTTAGTTAATGTATTTACTAACATGAACTATGAATACTTAAACAGCATTTAATAATCATAGTTCAGCATTTACCAATGCATTCAAATCCAAAGTTGTGTTTGTTCATATTAGTTAATGCACTGCGAGTTAACATGAACTAACCATGAAAACTTTATTTTCATTAGCCAAACAAATATGAATAAATACTGCAATGTTAGAAATTGTTTATCAGTATTAGGAACACTATTGTACAGTGTTACCAAGTTGTTCTTTAGTTCTTGTTAAGTCACATTGCATTAACTAAGAAGCACAAATGGTTAACTTAAATGGTGTACAACATTGTTATTGTTCACTCTTAATATTAAATACACCAATAGACATTATTTTAAAGTGTTAATCCTGATTGATTCTGGATTGCTATTTTCATTGCATTCCTATATTTTGAACAATGTTGTATTGTGTTCTTTTTGTTTGCTTGTAGGGTTGTGAAACTGCTGCAATGAAGACATGCTGTTTTGCGCATGCTCAAAAGTACTTGCGTGAATGGCTAATTACCCTAATTAACGTTATTTATCAATAATTAACAGGCTGATGGCGACTTTTCAGTGCAAAAAGACAATGCTTTTTAAAGTTGTTTTCATAATATTCACTAAATATTCACACCGCCCCAACCATCTGAGACTTTTTCTGAAAAGATACGAATTCGTTCGAACTATGAAGGCTAGCTGTCAGAAAGTAGCTATCTGAAACTTCCAAGTTTATGGTTATATTTTAATTCACAAGTTATTTCCGAACTCGTCTACAGTATACTGCCCAGTGTAATGGTGTAACGTTATTATTGCATATCAAATTAGGAACAGCAGAGTAGCTTACCGGTAGTTAACAAATCCCAACGTTATTAGAGCGACTGAACAAAAGTAAAAGTAGAGATCTCGCGCCCTCTGTTGAAGCGACACACATCACACGGAATATATCTTCCATAGGTAGTTGGCACGCTTTTTGTTTATTCGTGTTAAACTTACAGTACCTGTGTTGTGCCGAGAAACGCACCACTGCCGCAAAATACACCCCCTCATAGACTTTCATTAGCATTCTCAGTCTACATTTAAAAAAAAAATAAAAGTCCATAATTAAAACCTAAAATGATTATTTTGATGGA
The DNA here is from genome assembly GCA_903798125.1 of Danio choprae. Taxonomy (NCBI): domain Eukaryota; kingdom Metazoa; phylum Chordata; class Actinopteri; order Cypriniformes; family Danionidae; genus Danio; species Danio choprae. The sequence goes on along the minus strand of CAIGQW010054073.1, from coordinate 10,969,794 downwards.
TAAAGCGAGGACAAGAAGTTTTTAAAACGCATTAGATTTAAAAATAAATGTACAATAATAATATTGACTGTAGTGTAGCCTAAAATTAGGCTTTTCAGTGGGTTTTAAATAGACATTTAGGCTACATGAAACACATAAAATTGGCATTTCTCTATTCCTAGACCTTCAGTGCACACAGTACTGCAAATCTGTTAATGCAATTAGTTGTTTGAATAATTATAAAATTTAACCGTATAATTGTAAAGATTTTTCAATTCCTACTGGTTACAAGTGATGCCTGTAAGGGGCCACATATTCAAACAATGGTTATAGGGAAAGTGAAATGAAAACTGTCATCATTTACTCACCCTCCACTTGTTCCAAACCTTTTTTGAGTTTCTTTCTTCTGTTGCAAATAAAACATTTTTTGAAGAATTTTGGACAGCTATAGATATGGCTGCTTTTTTTTTAAACATTCTTCAGAATGTATTGTTCAAAAGTTGAAATTCATAAATGTCATCATGTATTCACAAAAAATATTTTGCTTAATGTGTGTATATTATATAGTAAGCATTTAATAATTAATTATAAATGTATTTATTCATCATATTTATTTTTTGGGACAAACCATGAAAACCTCTTTCCTAGATTGACTAATCAGCATCAGAGGAAATAGGTCACACGGTCCATGTTCAAAGTAGATTTAATTAAATCATTTATCAATTCATATATTCATTTTGGACTAAACGTATATACAAAGCAAAACAAAAAACAACACAATTAAAAAGACAGACATGCATTCTAAGTGGGTTACTTGACATGTAACCCAAAACCATTATTGAATTGCAATAAAAAAAACAATGGCCAAGCTTTAAAAAATGTTAAAAATAATAAATGAAATAGACAATGAGTGTTACTAACAAACATACAGTTCAGAGAAGTGCTCTTTAGTTAAAAAAAGTTTTCCAGACGGATTTTATTGCAATCTTCCGGATGCCGCATAGCAATTCCATTGCGAAGAAGCATCTCTGTGTAAGGTGGCCAAAAAGTGTCATCAATAGTCACATAAGGGTCATGAGGAGTCTCTAATGTTTTATTGGTCAATCTCTGCAATAAATAAATAAATATGTATTGTTAATGGTGTTAATAATCAAGGATTAGTACATTAAGCACCTTGTATCAAGAAACAAATTAATTACCAATGTATTAACTCAATAGCACAATTCATCCCTCTTAAGAAGATTACAAACATAAGGTGGAAATATAAAAAGAAAGGGTTTATTTTGATGGGTATCTGAACATACCTCGATAATCTCACTCAGTGAAATCAGGTTAATCTCTGCAGCATCATATGCAGCAGCCTGAAAATCCAAATCCAATATTCATATGTAGCAGACAGTTCAAGTAGAAAAAAAACAAACAAATCAAATCCAAAATTGTCTGACCGACTTACTCTTTTTTTCTTACTGCCGTTTCCTTGAGGATCAGGAAGTGGGAAGTGCTCAGCTAACATGTCACTCAGCATTTCCATGAGGCTGCTATGATATTTCTTTAAATGATGGATTTTTCTTTTCATATCCTGCGAAACACTGCAAGTAAATAAGGAATAATTTGCTTATTAATGTAATTTCTAAAAAAATGTAAATTATTTATTTAAATAATAATAAAAACACTACACACCGTGCATACATTCTTTGACATGCAATTTGGGCTTTTGAATTCTCTCATGGGTTTGATATTATACACTAATCAGCAAACGTATTTTTAAAAGAATAATTCACCCAAAACTAAAATTATGTCATCAATTGTCACAAACCTGTTTGAGTTGGGAGGGTTTTAAATGCTGAAAACTGGTAACCTTCCATAATATTTGTTTTTCCTACTATGGAAGTCAATGGTTACCAGTTTCTGAAATATCTTCTTATGTGTTCAACAGAAAACAACAACAACTCATAAGGTTTGGAACAACTTGGGGGCGAGTACATTTTCATTTGAGTGAACTGCCACTTTAACTGTTTTTGTTTTCAGACAAAATAAAAAACAACAACGGCATACACATTTTAAAGGGTAAAAAACATTTGATTAATTCACATATTTTCATTAGACGTAAACAATATGGTTTTAATGCCAGCATTAGAAAAGTAAAATAGGTACCTGTGTTCTGATTTCTCTTTTTCGTGTTGTAGTCTGATGATTTTCTCTGTAACTGCAGTCAACGCTTCTTGCTTCTCTGCTTGCCATGTCTCCTCCCTAAAAAAAAAAAAGGTCACACAGTGTACAGATGTATTTCTACAGCATTACACTTCTCAGTCTTAATAGTTAAGTTAATCATAACAATTTTAAACTGGACTAAAACCATAACAACAAATGATCACTTGAAATAAAAGAAAAATAACACAAAATAAGTATTATACTATCAAGCCTAAAGAACCCAGCATTAAAAGTTCTATAGGGTTCAAAAGACAAGTCCTATTTTGACCCCCATAGCACACTAAATTTACAAACTTATATATATATAAAATGAAAGTAAAGTGTCTGTATTAATTTATTAATTGTCAAAATATGGGTGAAATAATGCCATATTGTTAATCAGTGTAACTAATATGTTTATGTAAAAAACAGTACACTTTTCTCTGACTTCATACAATTATGGAAGAAATATTTTTAATATTAAAGTTAAGGGGGGGGGGGGGTGATTATACTAAATTATACTATTCTGCATTTTAAATTATTAAAAACATTGGTGACAAATTAATAAAATTTGATCTCAATGACAGCAAAAGATAAATATTAAAAACCTTTATAATAATAAAGTCACCTTTTCAAAATCTTTTTCTGGGCATCCAGCTTTGCTTGAGAGCATGACAGGACCATTTTAAGTTGACTGTGGAGTCTTTGCAGCTATGCGGAAAGATAGTGTAGAAAATTGTAAATGCAGTAATGTTTTGTTACACTTACTGTGTGTGTATGTGTTTTAAAATGACAACTTACCTCCTCTTTTCCAACAGCTAATAAGACTTCAGTATTTGTTGTCAGCACTAGAAAGCATAAAAAAGTAATGAAAGGTCTTTGATAAACTGTGTGAATCATAGTCGCTGCTTCCACGAATAGATTGCGATATTTGTGTGTAAATAGATGCCTGAACATTGGGTTTACTCGCTTTATTCGCGTGTCAAATTTCCTTCATCCAGGGCATCACATTCAATTAACAAATAGGGGATAACAGTACTCCGACAACAAACACAAGTCCTGGGGTCTTTTTCCCCATACATGAATTAGTCAGTTAGCTGGAACTTCAAACTTTGGAGTTGTTGTCATAGAAACAGGTTTGGTAGCTCAAACCTGCTTAGGTGCTGATGCTTATTTCATCAAAACAGGATTAGATTGTGTAATTTCAAGCGAAGATGATATTGAAAGTATGAAAGTACTGAAAGTACAGTGCATCTGCAAAGTATTTATAGCGCTTCACTTTTTCCACATTTTTTTGTTACAGCCTTATTCCAAAATGGATTAAATTCACTTATTTCCTCAAAATTATACACACAATACCCCATAATGACAATGTGAAAATAGATTTTATGAAGTTGTTGCAAATATATTAAAAATAAAAAACCTGAAAAATCACATGTACATAAGTATTCACAGCCTTTGCCGTGAAGCTCTATATAGAGCTCAGGTACATTCTGTTTCCACTGATGATTCTTGAGATGTTTCAGCAGCTTAATTGGAGTTCACCTGTGGCAAATTCAGTTGATTGGACATTGAAGAGGCATACACCTGTTTATATAAGGTCCCAGGAATTGTCTGTAGACCTCCGAGACAGGATTGTCTCGAGGTACAAAGCTGGGGAAGGTTACAGAAAAAAATTCTGCTTCTCTGAAAGTTCCAATGAGCACAGTGGCCTCCATCATCCGTAAGTGGAAGATGCTTGGAACCACCAGGACTAGGACTCTTCCTAGAGCTGACTGGCCATCTAAGCTGAGCGATCGGGGCAGAAGGGCCTTAGTCAGGGAGGATATCAATAACCGATGGTCACTCTGTCTGAGCTCCTGCATTCTACTGTGGAAAGAGGAGAACCTTACAGAAGGACAACCATCTGTGCAGCAATCCACCAATCAGGACTGTATGATAGAGTGGCCAGACGGAAGCCACTCCTTAGTAAAGGGCACATAGCAGCCCGCCTGGAATTTGCCAAAAGGCATCTGAAGGACTCTCAGACCATAAGAAACTAAATACTCTGGTCTGAATGGAGTGAATACCAGGCGTTACGTTTGGAGAAAACCAGGTACCGCTCATCAACAGGCTAATAGCATCCCTACAGTGAAGCATGGTGGTGGCAGCATCATGCTGTGTGCATGTTTTTCATCAGCAAGAACTGGAAGACTAGTCAGGATAGAGAGAAAGATGAATGCAGCAATGTACAGAGACATCCTGAATGAAAAGCTGCTTCAGAGTGCTCTTGACCTCAGCCTGGGGCAACAATTCATCTTCCAGCAGGACAATGACCCAAAGCACACTGCCAAAATATCAATGGAGTGGCTTCCCAACAACTCTGTGAATGTCCTTGTCTAGCCCAGCCAGAGCCCAAACTTAAATCCTATTGAACATCTCTTGAGAGATCTGAAAATGGCTGTACATCGTCGCTTTCCATCCAACCTGATAGAGCTTGAGAGGTACTGCAAAGAGGAATCTGCAAAAATTCCCAAAGACAGGTGTGCCAAGCTTGTGGCATTATATTCAAAAAGACTTGAGGCTGTAATTGCTGCCAAAGGTGCATCAACAAAGTATTGAGCAAAGGCTGTGAATATTTATCTACATATGATTTTTCAGGGTTTTTTTTTTATAAATTTGCAACAATTATAAGGTATTGTGTGTAGAATTTTGAGGAAAATAACAGCATAGACCAGCAAAACTGTACAGCCACTCTTCTTTTGACATTCACACCAGTCTGTGCAATCAGATCCAGCCCACTCGGCCAGTTTTTATCCACAGGTGCTATTCTCATTCACCTTTGTTTACTTTTTTCCTGTCTTTTATATAATTTCCATCCTTTTTAAATTGTCATTCAATAGAATCCAGGTGGTGTGGATTTGTATCCTGATCGCCACACTACACTCTAAAATAAAGGTACTAAAAATGACACAGGGGTTGTACCTTACTGAGGGGTTCAAAGAGAACATTTTTGTACTTTTCAGTGACTAATATGTACACTTTATTTAGGTAACTTATACTTTTAAGCTGCCAATATGGTACCCCCCCAGTTTAGTACATTTTCTGACAGTGTCTTGTAATAGACACGGAGGATTAATTATAGAATTTATGGGAATCATGCACATGAAACGTTGAGTGCTAATATGTGGAAAAAATTATGTAGCGCATGAGATGCAGACCACTTCTCAAAAATCGATATGCTTCAATTAATGCAAATTTTATTTAAACAGCCAGTTATGCCTTACACCATGGAATTAAATTTAATACAATCCCAAAGAAAATCCACTCTAAAGGTAAACTAAATAAATAGCTAAATACTATACTCTTGACACATGAAAGTGTGAAGCCTATACAAAAGACTACAGCAAAGTTGGAAAGTTCTTGCGTTTCATATTTAACGAACCTTTTCATCCACTATGAATTAGTTCATTTTGCTCACATGGCTAACTGAATATTATTTAGATTATGTCATTATGCTGCTGTCTTGATAGCCAGTTAAAGCTTTGCTTATCATGATTTCGAGGATCATTAGACCTGTCCTTTACAACAAAACAAGCACACTGAGTAATCTCAGATCAATTCATCCAGATTTTTTAATTTGTTTCACAAACATGTTTGATGAACCAAATTAGCCAGAGATCAAATACCAAGATTAAAAAATCCAGAGCTAGCATTCTCATTAAAAGAGATTTCAGTTATGAAGCTTATTGAATCTTAAATTTAATGCATAATTAATGTTTTTCTGTTGTTTTAGGAGAGGGTTGAGCTTAACCTTTGAAAGTACACATATCTAATTATAAAGTAATATTTTTCATTATTCTATTTATTTTGTACTTTTACATCACAAGACGCTTTTCAGTTCTGTAGCTGATTGTGACAAAAACTTGTTCAAAATAAATAGAAAAACCCATATTGAACCCTGACCCAGAACCAAGGTTGATACAGAACCGTGATTTCTGTGTATCATTACACCCCTATTATTTATAATACATAATTCTGAAATGGCACATATAACAACTGATAATTGCTTACATTTTGGTTCCATTTCCTGCCACTGCTCTAACTCGGATGTGATTGCAATCATGCGATTCACTGCCTGCACACA
>CAIGQW010054073.1:10926733-10937840 GCA_903798125.1 Danio choprae | reverse complement strand
ACACACTCATTCACAGACATACACTACAGACAATTTAGCCTACCCAATTCACCTATACCGCATGTCTTTGGACTTGTGGGGGAAACCGGAGCACCTGGAGGAAACCCACGTGAACACGGGGAAAACTCCACACAGAAATGCCAATTGACCCAGCAGAGGCTCGAACCAGCGACCATCTTGCTGTGAGGCGATCGTGCTACCCACTGCGCCACAGTGATGCCCCATTTGTAAATTCATCACATCTTTAAAAAAGTTTACTCATTTTGAACACTTCTTTATATACCCTTTTCTCATTTTATGCAACGAGGTTCTTTCTATGCAACACATAATAGTGAGCTGATCATTCACAAACAAACAATCCAATACTGTAATAACAGTCTAGCAGGCCCACTCACCAAGTTTCGTCCATCTTTCCTACATACACCTGCTTTCTGCCTCTGCCCTTAATCATAGTAATAGAGCCGTCAACTTCTCCTCCTCTCCACTCCAAACCACATGCTTTCCCACCCAAATAAGACAGTGATGAATCCAAGGCCTTTTTGTTGCCTTGTTTTTATGAACTAATCCTAAATACCCAGTGACTCCATTCTCCCCGTATACAGCCTTTTTCTGCCTGCCTCCTCCATTGTCCTTTAAAGAGAGCAGAGCCACAAAGAGAAGCTACACATTAACACAGTGCCTCATCCAGGCTATTGAGCGGAGCAGAGCACAGCTGTCTCACACTACACTTATATAAGGGTGAGGGGTGGCAGGGGCTTCACTTACAGCGAGCGGCCCCCTCCGGAGCACCGAGTCAAGAGGGTTTGGGAGAAATGGAGAAGGGTGGCGGAAAGGCTCAGTATTTGGGGTGATGGAGAGGGTGCTTCGTCACACGTGACAGACAGACAGCTGCAGCGGCCCCTCCACGTGCGCTTGTGTCTTTGTGGCGATGATGTCGCTTGTGTTTAAGCAGAGTTCAAAGGGCTTTAAGTTGGTTTTAGGTTAAAGTTTTGTTTTAGTTTTTTTATGGAATAAAAGATGGAGGATAGACACTGGTTGTGTGATCATGTTTTTCCCTTGTGACTAATAAAAATGCTTTAAATTGTTGTTTCTCCTTTCATTATTAGAGAGTACATTTAAATAAAAATCTTGTTATGAAAGATACAGAAGAAATAAAATAAAATAATAAAATAAAATGTACTTAATTTTAACTATATTTATTTGGAATAACGGTTGATTTCAAATGTCAGAACTTCCAGAGTCATTAGTCAGCCTCACTGGGTATGTATGTACACTGTAAAAAAATGTAAATGACTTGAACAATAAAACAAAAACTGTAAAAATGCTACAGTAAAAATATGTAACGTGGTTAACAATACGTTTCCTTAATATATATATGGCGAATAACCATAAATTAACTTTCCCAGAATTCCCTGCATGACACTTCACATTTATGCTTTTTTGTTGCTTACATTACTATGGTCCTTTTTATTTTTTTTTCTCATGAGTTATGTACATTAGGGTTTTATATTACAAGTAATGTTGATATATAATGTTTATTGCATTACTTTAGTCTCATGTGTGTTACCATGATGGTGTTTAGTAGTTGTGTGAAAGACAATGAATGCCTTCTATATTTCTGCTTGTGGGAAAAGTTGTCTGTGATCAACTTAGGTCCATATGGATCATATGACTTTCTCATCAGCACCAGCTTATGGTTGTGTTTTTTTTGTCTGTGTAACAAAGCTACATTGTGTAGATATTAGTACTTCAAAACATTAGTGTATGACTATAAATGTCATATATGGTATAAATGTGAAATATGGTTATTTACAGTAAAACATAGACATTTCTTTTACGTTCCTACCATATTTTTTAATGGTAAAATTCCGGCAACCACAGCTGCCATTTATTTTTTTACTATAAACTGATTTCATTTTCTTCATATAGTGCTATTTATTTTATATGAAGTTATGAATAATATTTTTTTTTTCTCCATGACTTGGTGGACTTTTTGGAGATTTTCAATAAATGGGATGTCACACCAAAGGACATCAAAACTTAATGTTATCATGGTTCCAAAATTGTTTAATATGTAAAGTATTACTTATTCAGAAGGTGTCAAAAGGTGTACATCGTAGGCTTCACAAAGGGCTTCACTCACCACTCTTGAATAGGGTTCTTCAACTCGTCCATTTCAAAAAGTTACACATTTGCATTTAGTGTCACAGACGACCTGGCTTTCATTGACAAGATGTATCAAATTTCTAGGGTTTTATGAATGTATGGATGAAAAAAAAGACATTTACTAAATATAATAAAACATAAAATTAAGCCTGAGGTAGTTATTAATGATTTTACCATTTATTGTTTTTACAAGAGCTGTAATTTATTCAACTAAGCTTCAGAAAGACATCAACCTTTTGAGATTTGGCATTTACTTTAAAATATTTTTTAAATAGTAAATAGAAAATAAAAGGTATTGGGGAAAAACATTTAATTAACTAAAGCATGTCAGATCTTGATTCCTTCTAAAAATGCTGAGTTGTTATAATCCAACACTAGGTCAGAATATGTACAAACCCAACAGTCGGGTTGAAAAATGGAATTTTAATTATTATAATTTTTTTTAATAACCCGACATTGGGGAAAATTTAGACAAACACAACATTGGGTTAATTTTTGAATTGCATTTAATTTAACATTTTTAATCCAACCATTTTAAGAGTGTTTGGATCTTTGCCTTCAAGTGTTTATCAATCTTGGTCTGAGTCTTTGGTGATTTTATTTTCACTGTATTTTAACAAAGAAAAATAACCTGAAAGTACAACATTTAAAATCTATTTAATATTTTACATTCACATAAGCAGTTTCAGATGCTTATGCTTAGCTTAACCGTATTTAATTAATAAATTAATTAGCAAAAGCAGCACACTTTGTAAGTCACTGTTAAATTAGGAAAACATAATCTCTGTGCAATAAACATGCTTGCGTTTGCTTACAGCACAAATACACATCCTTTGTTAAACCAGGAGCCTTTGGTTAAGTCCAATTAATCTTATTCTCAGCATGACACCCCAAGAGAAGCTTTCCCTGACTTATAATGACTGATGCCTCATCCACACTGCTCTGACAGCAGTCTTATCTGATCTAAAGCCAGCTTTAAAGGCTCTACGTCTTTAATGCTCTATGCAAGGAGTGTAAAAATATCAGTCAGCATAAACCTAATAGAAGAAAATTAGGCAGATTGACACTCATGATGCTGGAGTGGAGAGATGGCAAAGACAGAGTGATTTATCATGCAAGGAAAGGCAAATTAATAAATAACCACCACACTCAGCACTGCAGAGCAGCCATTATCAGTCAGCAGGAGTTCAAAAGACATAATGGACTGTGATTAAAAACTCATTTAGCATAAGGGCACAAAGGTATGGTGCTGTTTTATACCTGCCTGTGTGTGTCTTTTTGAATATTATAACATATACATATATGTATATGATTAAAATAGAAACAAATAAATTAATAAATATTTTAAAATGTCAAGGATTTTTTTTTCAGTATAAATAATCAAATGTATGTAAACTTTTAACTTCAATTGTATTTGCATTCTATAGATGTCTCATTAGGGCCGCTATAAAGGCATTACCTATGATGACAAAATATTGTTCAACACAAAGCACATAAATCAACTCACTCTCACCTGTTCAAAGTCTGCTTGCCTACATTCCCTCTGGAATTTAAATCTCAGCAGATTTTACAATCAAACGCTTGCAATCTTTTGGTATCTTGGAAAGCTTGTTGATTTTTTTATGTGATGATATGTTGACTGTTCCAAGATGCCGAATATGTCAATGTCTCTGGAACTGTTGAATGTGGTATTTGGTTATTCATTCATTCATTTTCTTTTCGGCTTAGTCCCTTTATTAATCTGGGGTCGCCACAGTGGAATGAACCGCCAACTTATCCAGCATATGTTTTACGCAGCGGATGCCCTTCCAGCTGCAACCCATCACTGGGAAACATCCACACACACCCATTCACACACATACACTACGGACAATTTAGCTTACCCATTTCACCTGTACCGCATGTCTTTGGACTTGTGGGGGAAACCGGAGCACCCGGAGGAAACCCACGCGAACACGGGGAAAACATACAAACTCCACACTGAAATGCCAACTGACCCAGCCGAGGCTCGAACCAGCGAGGGGGTTTATTATTATATTATGATCTGCCATCCAGGGATTGTCCGGCAGAGGTCAGTAGGAGCTAACTTTATATGAATCATCTCATTAAACCTTTGAGAACATTTTTTTACTTTTTTAAACAAGCAAGTCATTCATCTTTGGCAGCGACTAACACAATACAATGTTTTTATACGTTTTCCGAATAATTGCTGAATAAATAAGCTTTCCATTGATGCGCGGTTTGTTAGGATAAAACAGTATTTGCTCTGATCTGAATGAATGAAGAAATCTAAATACTGAGAAAATCCTCTTGAAATTTGCCTATAAAGGAAGTCCCTATAATGCGCATTACTAATAAAAAAAAAGAGTTTTGATATGTACAGGAAATGTACTAAATATTTTCAAAATGATCTTTTACTAATATTGACAATGATTTTTGGCGTCAATGAATTTTGGCTATTCGTGCAACCTAATCTCATAATAACACAAGGAAACACGCACACGTGTCTCAGTTACAGAACGTCTAATCTAATATTTTATTAAAACATTTCAAATATTAGGCTATGATCTATCTGCCATACAGGGATTGTCCAGCAGAGGTCAGTAGGAGCTCAATTTATATCAATTATCCTATAAAACTTTTGAAAACATATCATAATTTATTTGAACAAGCAAGTCATTCATCTACGGTGGAAAGGTGTATGGAAACCCCAAACTATTTCCCCAATTTATTTATTTATTTATTTATTTATTTATTTATGTATTATTATAACATTGTATTTGTTTAATCTCCCTCAAACGAAATAATTTACATACGTTTATAAACCCTTGCAAATAAGCCTGTGCTGGTCCTTTATTGTTCTCAATCCTGGCCCTCGTGATTTTGTATGTTTCTGGTTTGAACCATTTGTCACGGCTGTGGGTTTGTGCGCACTTTCTGTATTGTTTGTTCATGCTGACTTTGTGTCTCGCCAGGACTCTCAGTGGCGTTTACTGGTCTCGACTGTCGTCCTGACTGTTTCGGCTCACGTTTTAGCTATGCGTTTGGTCACTTATGAACCCTGTTTTGGACTTTCGGGTCAATAAAGACACTTGCACTTGGATCCATCTTTGTTTGTTTTTATTTTTGAGCGTGACACTTTCGACCGTAATCAATCACACTGTGAAGGGAGAGACTGGATTCGTTTATTCATTTTTTTTTCAGCTTAGTCCCTTTATTAATCTGGGGTCGCCTCAGCGGAATGAACCGCCAACTTATCCAGTATATGTTTTAAGCAGTGGATGCCCTTCCAGCTCCAACCCATCCATACACACTCATTCATTTAATTTAGCTTACCCAATTCACCTTTACCACATGTTTTTTAGACACAGAAATGTCAAATGACCCAGCCAGGGTTCGAACCAGCGACCTTCTTGCTGTGAGGCGATTGTGCCACCAACTTTTAGCAACTTTTAAAAAGTAACTGAAAAGAGGAGTAGTGACTGCAGGCTCAGTAGAGTGTGGCTACAACAGCAGTCAATAGTATGTTCCTGCACAACCAGAGAGGCTGGAACACATTTCTAGCACTGCATTTCTCAGACCCTAGGCATTTTAGGACCCTCTTGTTCCTGATCTGTCCAGTAGGGGATGGTTTAGGGCCATAACAAGGGGTCCTAGCAAAGCATCTCTGATTGTGCAGGAACACCGGCAATATTTGTAGGCTGAGTGCAAAAGCAGTAGCACACATTTGACATTTTTTTGGAGAAATAATTAAAACAGTAACCGAACATAGTGTTTGACATAACATATTAACATGTATAATTGTTGTTTATTTAGTTAGCATTAACTGTCAATACAGTGCAATAATTGAACATTCATCCATTTTCTTTTTGGCTTAGTCCCTTTATTAATCTGGGGTCGCCACAGCGGAATGAACCGCCAACTTATCCAGCATATGTTTTACGCAGTGGATGCCCTTCCAGCTGCAACCTATCACTGGGAAACACCCATACACTTCCATTCACACACATACACTACGGACAATTTAGCTTACCCAATTCACCTATACCACATGTCTTTGGACTTATGGGAGAAACCAGAGCACCCGGAGGAAACCCACGGCAACACGGGGAGAACATGCAAACTCCACACAGAAATGCCAACTGACCCAGCCGAGGCTCAAACCAGCGACCTTCTTGCTGTAAGGTGAGAGCACTACCCACTGCGCCACTATGCTGCCATAATTGAACATATTTCAAATTATGTTTTTCACTGAGATGGCCAGTAAATTTCAGAAAACTCATTCATTATTTTATATATTACATAAAGATGCAGATTTTAGTTGCAATTACATAATGACGTCATCACGCAATGACGTTACAGTATCATTTAGCAGCTTTTAGCAACTTCCTCTGAAAATTAGTTGGCAACAGTGGCAATGATTCCAGTTCGAAAGAAGCATCTTCAATTGAAAGGGTAGGCACACCAGGGATAGTTGTGGGTCAGTTGTAATACATCCAATCTCTACAATCAGGAACTGCTTGCAATTGCAAATCAGTTGATTCACTTCACACATGCTCATATTAGTCCTCATTGCACATGAAAAAGTAGTCCTGTGACAGACACAGCAAATGTTAGAGGGGAAAAACTACATTTGAGCTATTAAAGTAATATTTTTTTATTGCTTAAATTATTTTTGGGATGGCAATGCCTGATTTGTAGTTAAACCAATTAACAATACGTTATGTCAATTGTGTGTCTGTGTAGATATTTTAATGCATGTTGTTGGTACTAATGTATTAGCTGTTGGCTGTAAGGTGAGCAATTTAATGGCTACAAGACTCTGGGTCAGTCGTAATAACAAAACCCTTGGTTAGAGTTCACACCAGTGAAATGTTGCCACCATGCAGAGAAAATTAACTGTATTTATGTTTTAATTTTAGTTTGTCTATAGGTCTTGAACGAGAAAGCCCTCAAAGCCAAAGAATATTGGATTCAACGTTTGGCCTGTACTCTGTGGCCTCATGAAGCCTGCACACACCAATAGTGAGAACGTGTTGATTCAGTTGTTGAAGCTGATGAACATTTGCACATTTTTCAGCTTTGTAAAGAGACACACACCAATAATACTGACAACTCAGTGTTGAATTTAAAGGTTAAATATCTTTGTTGTTGTTGTTGTTGTTGTTGTTGCTGCTGCTGTCATCATTTTTATTTTATAATGTTACATCTCACCTAGGTGGAAATCACAATGTTACATCTCAACTCAGGTTGTGTTACAACTAACCCAGACTATGGGGTGAATTGGAAGATTTCAGTCCTCCTGTTTGAAACTAAACCAAGCATTTAATGTCTGTGCTGCAAAGATAACATATATGCAATTTAATAACAGACACTTGTTACTAGTTTGAATCACATTTTGAACACATTGAATTAAAAGGTGTCAAAGATAAAAAGTAAGTAGTGTTACAACTATCGCCAGTCTCCCCTATTAAGATGCAATAATTATTTTTTAAATATTTTTTTTTTATATTACATTTTTTTCTTCTTTTTTTTGTTTAGCTTTTTTATAGGACAGTGTAGTGGAGACAGGAAAGCAGAGAGAGGAAGAATCGGCAAAGGACGTCAAGTTGGGAATTAAACTCGGATCTCTGTGAGCACGCATGTATGGCAACACACTAACCAATAGACTGCAAACAGTGTAGTGCAAATCTTTGTTTATAAATGAAGTTAATTTCTAGTTGAGTTTGACCTGTCCTCTGTGGCCTCATGAAGTATGTGCACACAAGTAGTGTTCAATTGTTGAAGCTGATGCACATTTGTACATTTTTTTCCATCTTTGTACAGGGACACACACCAATAATACTGACAACTCTAAACAAAAGATTTAAATTTCTTTTTTATTTTTTTTGGTAATTCTTATTTTATAATGTTACATCTCACCCGGGTGGAAACCATTATGTCTCAACTCAGGTTGTGTTACAACTACACTTTGGGGTGAATTGTAACATTTCACTCCTCCTGTTTGAAACTAAACTAAGCATTTTATGATTTTTATAAGCATTTTATAACATATACAGAATGCAAAGAGTGTAGCGTAAATCTCTAGTTCGGCCTGTGTACAGGGGCCAGGGGGTAGAGAACAATGAATACTAAAAGGAATATGTTTAATGTACAGAGCAGAGGGATTAAGAACTACTGATTTAGTTAGCCCACTCAGGGCTGTGAGCACAGGGCCCCTGAGTGTTTGCTCATTGACAACAAAATTTACAACAATAAATCTGTTATATATACATATTTTCTTAAATAAAGGCATTATTCATCTGAATTTATTTATGTGTTTTCTTAACACCATTCCAGTAACTGTGGCTGTATTCATAGCAAGAATCAGTTAATGCATACACGATACACAATCATACACACAAGGGACATTTCAAATCATCAATGTGCCTAAACCTGTATGTCTTTGGGCTGTGGGAAGAAACCAAAGTACCTGGAGTTTACACAAGGAGATCATGCAGACTCCACAAAGAAAGACTCAAGCCGGGGGCAACAGAGCTAGCCACTGAGCCACTGGTAAATTCTTCTGGAATAATGCACACATCTTCATTCTGTTCAAAAGTTGTCAACCTCTGTGGAAAATATGTTTTGGTGCGCTGAACGTATTAATTGGCAAAGTTTTTTCGAGGTCTTTCAACAATGAGAAACAAAGCAGGCTAAATAACTGACCACACAAAACCCGCATGAAATGTAAAATAGTTCCTGTGGTTTTGATGTGACAAAATGTAATTAATTCTCAGTCCCTACACTACACCCCCAAAATATCTGTTAATTAACAGTTTGTGATTAACAAGTATTTTCTTTTAATTTATGGTTGTGAATATAGCATTATGGGACCTTGATCTCTGCTCTGCCGACTTTAGATGTTGAAAATTCAACTCTACAGTTTAACAAAGTAACTTCTATTGACATTTTAGTCATTTTAAATAATATAATGTATAAGAAAAATTATATAGAGAAATATGTCTGTAAAATAACAGAAAATCTGCTGGTTATGAGGTATTAGCTGGACTTGACTTTTTAAACATTAATTCAACTTGAATGGGAAGTTATTTCAACAAGACATAAATTGTCGAGACAGTAAATATTTTAGGCAGTGGGTTAACAATCATTTTTAAAGTTTACCCAACAAATAGTTTTTTACAGTGGGGCCAGAAAACTGCTACTGTGGGCTCTTTAAACTAAGCTTGTTTAGATTTGGCATGGGCCTTCTGTGGCCACAAAATCCAGCATGCGTCATGCAGAAGCATGCCGAGATAATCATTCATTCATTCATTCATTTTCATTTCGGCTTAGTCCCTTTATTAATCTGGGGTCGCCACAGCGGAATGAACCGCCAACTTATCCAGCATATGTTTTACGCAGCAGATGCCCCTCCAGCTGCAACCCATCTCTGGGAAACATCCATACACACCCATTCACACTCATACACTACGGACAATTTAGTCTACCCAATTCACCTATACTGCATGTCTTTGGACTTGTGGGGGAAACCGGAGCACCCGGAGGAAACCCACGCCAACACAGGGAGAACATGCAAACTCCACACAGAAACGCCAACTGGCCCAGCCGAGGCTCGAACCAGCGACCTTCTTGCTGTGAGGCGAACGTGCTACCCACTGCGCCACTGTGAGGCCGCCGAGATAATCCTAAAAATTTAAATGATAGAAATTTCATTTTTGGGTGAATCCTTTAAGATCACCAAGCCAGATAAGCATTTATTATAACAGGATTTGTCAATGTTAGACACTGTCAATAAGACAGATATGCCAAAAACAGAAAGAGTAATAAAAAATCCAGAGGTTAGAAAGAAAGCACGTAAAGCTAATAAAGTTTAGACACTTGTCTAATAATGTTTTAAAGTGAGAAAGGTTTAAATAAAAAATAAAAAATTAAAATAAATTGATTTGATCTATTAAAAATAAATGAAATCAATAAAAATTGATTTCATTTCTTTCGAGATGTTGCCACAGTTCTTCAGGATATTGTCTGTCTCCGCTTGTATTTCTCTTTTCTTTCATGGCTTTCCAAACAGTATAGCAACTAACATCCATAGTAGTGGGGAAATACTGGATCTCAATGGCTACCACTTTCAACATTCTTTAAAATATCTTATTTTGTGTTCAACAAAAGTAAACAACTTAAATATGTTTAGAAAAAGTGAGTAAATTAAGACCTTTTTGAAAGCATAGTCACTGAGTCTACTATAGCCTGTAGTCACTACATAGTTAATTCCTCAACGAGTCTCTCTTTAGATTTAAGGATACGGATGAATGAGTGTAGAGAGTAGAGTAAAAAGACTCAATGGCCTTCTATGTGAGATTATAATTGATTCTTCACAAAAAAAGGATCTAATGCTACAGACATCACTCCACGCTGAGAGTCATATGACTGGATCATGTGTCCTCAGAAGTCACTCTCCTATCCAAAGTGAGCTTTTCTGAACTTCCAGCTTTTACCAGGTAAAGATCTACAAAGAAATTCTAAATAGATTCAAATAAAACATGAAAAAAATAGAGATTACAAAACCAAAAGATATAGTACACCCAAAAATGATGATTGACTCAAAGTTGTTCCACACCTTCCAACGATTCTCCAACTCTAAAGAAGAATTTTTGAAAAATGTTAGTAATTGACTTCCATTGTAAGAAAAACAAATGCTATGCAAGTCATTTTTCAATATATATTTTTCTAAATATATTCTTTGTGTTCAACAAATGAAATAAAATAAAAGAAGTTTGGAACAAGATAAAGATGAGCAAACAATGACAGGATTTTCAGTTTTGAGTAAACTCTAATAAGTAAAACCCTTCTGTTATTCAAGACTCAAGTCATATTTTGAAAAAAACAAACAAACAAACAAACAAACAAACAAACAAACAAACAAACAAACAAACAAACA
>CAIGQW010054073.1:10890094-10926723 GCA_903798125.1 Danio choprae | reverse complement strand
ACAAACAAACAAACAAACAAACAAACAAACAAACAAACAAACAAACATGTTTGTATCATAAGATTATGTTATCCCCTGATCATTTTCATGTACATTCAGAAGATGTGTGTGGGAGCATCATCAAAAACTCATGTGAGAAGAGAGAGGGCAAATAAAAAAAGCCAGAGGGAGCTAGTACAGTGCCAAAAGAAATGCAAACACAGAACTATTATTTCAAAATTTGTTAAAGGTTAGTCACAAGGCTGAGCAACTGGAGAATTATTGATACTGAAGGGGGGAAATATATTTATTACATGGTTGGGCAGGTCGCATGATGGTGTATGGATTAATATTGCTATTATTACTTCTTTTGAGTTGAGTGTATAATGTGTGACCCATTTGTGCCCACATTTTTAAAAATGGTTTCTTGCGTGTAGCCTTGTTAATAGTGTCCTATATGAACATGTTTTGCATTTATTTTCTCAATTTTTTTTTTTTTTTTTTTTTTTTTGTGGGCCGGTGGGCAAATATGTTGTAAGAACCCTTCAATGTAACATTTGAATAGGAGGAGAACATTTAACTCAAAACAACTGCTTTCAAAAGATCAATTAGTATTCATAAACACATTTATTATGTTTAAAATTACAAAACCATTTGATATGAACCCCCAAAAAATGATCTGTCATATAATTTCATGAACATGAAAGCAGAAAGTGCTTTGTCTTAAAGTGATGAAACACACACTAGTTTCCCCAACAGACTACTGTGTGTCAAAAAGATAAATGAAAAAGTTTTTTCAGTAAATCTCACTACAAACCTTTGTAGACATCTGACAGAAATAGTCAAACAGCTTAATAAGTAAAGTTGCTGATTATGTTTGGGGAGTTGTTTAATGATCCTGATGAGCTGAGATTCTGCAAGATTTATTGAATTTTCAGTTGAGTTCCTAAGGCCTTATCCACAGGTACACAGGTATTTTTGTGAACAAAAACATTTTTCCTAATTTTCTAAAAAACACAGACCCTGGCGCTTTTGAAAATGTTCACCCTGACAAGAGTTTAAAAAAATTGGGATTTCAGTGACCTGATACTGTGTTTTTGTGTAGAAAAAAAGCTGCAATTTAGACAAAACTCATGTTTGTGTGGACAGCAGGGACAACAGTTTTGTGTTTTTCTTCAGTGATTCTGCTTTTTAACAGCAGTTCATTATTCTCTGTTCACTTAGCACTTAAACTCAGCACCAGTGTTATTTTAATTTTTTGTAGAAGTGGGACCAGTGGCAGAAGTTAACCTTACTCTGAGGATTTTGCTGTATATCAAATTGTGTATCAAAAAAGGCTACTTTAAATTAAAGATATCAATTAAATGCTTATATTTAGATGGGGTATTATGAAAGCAAAAATCATTAAACAAGACCAATAACCTTGATTTATTAACTTATTAACACATTACTCCCTAATTCTCCATGATTTATGTACTTACAAGGTATTTGCCCACCGGCAACTATAGTTACTGCTTGAACTTTTGACAAAGTATACTATAGATCTCTTGAAAGATTTGTTACCCTTCATAAGGGAACTTCAAAGTGTGTCTGGAACAGACTATGAGAGTACGCTAGGCGACCAATCACTCTGAAGAGTAAGTAAACGGGCCCAAAAATGCCAAATGAATTGGCGGAGCATAGCTCCACAGCTGCCAGTGATTAGCCATTAGCGGGCTATATCAACTGGCCGCTAAGAAGTGAGCATTAGAATTTTCGCTTCAGACCCTCTCATGAGACTGAAGAATTCTCTGCTCGACTGATTTCCAGTGCGAAATAACAGTGCTACTCACCAGTGTCGAAGAAGACGCAACAACGGCGCTCAATCTAGGCTTCCTGTCCCCTGGGCATTTCGCTGGTGCAATAAAAGAGCAGTTTTCTCTAAAAGAGCAATATTCCCTAAGAGAGCAACACGGTCGAGCAGTGCGTCTTCTTCAAAATGTCGTTCCGACCATGCATTTCTGGATGCGGTGGTTTCCTCGCCCCGGATGACAGGCACGAGCACTGTATCACATGTTTGGGGGTCCAGCATGTTGAATCGGTGCTCGCGGACAGTTCTTGCCCTCACTGCGAGGGCTTGACTGTTGCACAAATAAGGCCGCGGCGTACCCTAGCATTACGGTGCGTCACCCCTGCTGCCCCCTGCCAAGCGGTTAGCACTCGAGCAGGCCTGAGGGTTACAGTGGGGGCTTCTCCATCACTCCACCCCTCCACCGGCCAATCGGCAACGGTGAGCCAACGCCGGTTTTGCGACACCCCCGCTCCAGGGTGCCATTAGGTCCGGTAAGAGGACCGCGAAGTGTTCCTGAGACGGGCGACCCGGAGAAGAGGGGACCTGCTCTTTCGTTGGTGGAGGGCCGAGGACTACACATAACATCTCCTCTGCCACCCTCTGGGCTGGCGGTGACCAAATTTTCAATAAAAGAGCAGTTTCCTCTCTCCGGGTGTGCAAACCCGAGCCTTGCCAGTCTGGGACGCCCCGCCTTCCAGCTCGCAGCGCCGGGCTCCCTCGCCTCAGGCTTCCAGAGTGCAAGAGAACGGGCATCCTTTCTCTCACTCCAGCCTCATCGTGGGATCCAGGGAGGAAGGTAAGGCAGCTCTGCTTCTCAGGGTGAGCCCTCACCTCCCGAGCTGCCCCTCCGTTGGCACGTCTACGATCTATGATAGTGCCATTAGCTCGAGCTCTGCCAGCCAGGTTAGCGCTGCCCAGCCCGTCGCGGTGGCTCATATGGACGATCGGACTCGGCTATGCGATACAGTTTGCCATTCGCCCTCCCAAGTTCACGGGTGTCCATTTCACGAGGGTCAGCCCCGTGAGCTCCCCTGTCTTGCGAGACGAGATTGCTGTCCTCCTGGCGAAGGATGCAATTGAGCAGGTCCCTCCAGCCGAGAGGAACTGAGGGTTTTACAGTCCGTATTTTATCGTGCCCAAAAAGAGCGGGGGGTTAAGACCAATCCTAGATCTGTGCAGACTGAACCGTCATTTACACAAAATGCCATTCAGGATGCTCACGCAGAAACGCATACTCCAGTGCGTCCATCCTCAGGATTGGTTTGCAGCAATAGACCTGAACGACGCGTATTTTTATGTCTCCATTCTTCCACGCCACGTCCATTTCTCCAGTTTGCTTTCAAAGGTCGAGCATGGCAGTACAAAGTCCTCCCCTTCGGGCTCTCCCTCTCTCCGCAGGTTTTCACCAAGTTCGATGAGGGTGCCCTAGCGCCCCTTCGGCTTTCGGGCATTCACATACTCAATTATCTCAACGACTGGCTGATACTAGCTTCATGCCGAGAGCAATTGATTATACACAGGGACAAGGTTCTTTGGCACCTCGACCAGTTGGGGCTTCAGGTCAACTGAGAGGAGATCAAACTTTGCCCTGTGCAGAGAATCTCTTATCTCGGGGTGGAGCTGGACTCGATCGCTATGGTCGCGCGCCTCTCAGAGGAGCTCACCAGGCTGGTGCTTTCCTGTCTGAGCTCACTCGACAGGAATTCAGTGGTCCTACTGAAATTATTTCAGAGGCTCCTGGGGCATATGGCATCCACAGCTACTGTCACGCCGCTCGGTCTGCTTCATTTGAGACTACTTCAGCGCTGGCTTCGCGATTGGGTCCCCAGACGGGCATGGCGTGCGGACACGCACCGGGTGGTCATCACTCCGATGTGTCGCACCCTCAGTCCCTGGACGGATCTTGCTTTCCTAAGGGCCGGGTGCCCCTAGGGCAAATGTCCAGGCATTTTGTCATTTCGACAGATGCCTGCAGCACGAGCTGGGGGCTGTGTGCAACGAGCATGCAGTTGCGGATTCGTGGTCTGTACCCCGCCTGCATTGGCATATCAATTGCCTAGAGCTGTTTGCAGTGTTTCTCGCTCTCCGCCGCTTTTTACCGGTGTTAGAGCAGAAACACGTGCTGGTCAGGATGGACAGCATGGTAACGGTGGCTTATATCAACCATATGGGAGGTATACGTTCCCGTCGCATGTCTCAGCTCATTCGCCGTCTGCTCTTTTGGAGTCACACGCGGCTGAGTTTGCTGCGTGCCATTCATATTCCGGGCAGGCTCAACTGTGCAACCAATGCGCTCTCACGGCACCTAGCATCCCGAGGAGAATGGAGACTCCACCCGGGTTCGGTCCAGCTGATATGGGAGGGCTTCGGGGAAGCTCAGGTTGACCTGTTTGCTTCCCCCGAGAACGCCCAATGCTAGTTGTTTTATTCCCTGACCGAGGCCCCCCTCGGCACGGATGTGCTGGCCCACAGCTGGCCACCGGGTTTGCACAAATATGCGTTTCCCCCAGTGAGCCTAATCACACAGACACTGTGCAAAGTCAGGGAGGACGAGGAGCAGGTCTTGCGCCTCTCTGGCCCAACTGGACCTGGGTTCCCGAACTCACACTCCTCGTGACGACCCCTCCCTGGCGCATTTCTCTGAGAGAGGACCTCCTCTCCCAGGGATAGGGCACCCTCTGGCCTTTTTTATTCTACTAGTAAGTACTGGCGAACTCTAGAGAATTCCTCTGAGGCCCCCAGCACCTGACTCAGCGGAGGAGTCGAGTGTCTGGCTCAGTGTGATGTCTGGTATACCCAAACTGGTCTACCCACATGCTGAGGTTTGGTGCCAGCTATGCGCGGTCCCCATGGCAACCCCATATGCATATATTAGCCACGGAGTGTTCCCCCTGTCCAGGCAGACCCGTGTCTTCTCTACCCGCTAACCAGCTTATCATATGTAGCACAACCCCCTTCATAGGGCTAGTCCATATGCTCTTTTTGTCATCAAGTCTCTACCTCTTGGGTAGCAGGTGGCCTCCGCAGCGTCCTCCCCCTTCAGGGACTGGCATGCTTTCCCAACGTACTGTCGTATTCTAAAATCCCTAGTCTATATTAGCTAGGTAAAAGCACATTACGACTCCCGATCTAAATTTTCTAATTATTCCCATGTAATGGTAATTAAGAGCCTAGAGGACGTTGGAAGGTCGCACTCTTGGTGCTCACATCAGGAGTGTGACGGGCTTAACTGCTGTGGCGTTTTCCATACAGTCTCCCTTAGTCTGTTCCAGACACACGTTGAAGTTCCCATATGAAGGGGAACGCCCTGGTTATGTCCGTAACCCACGTTCCCCGAATAGGGAACAGAGACGTGTGTCTCCACGGCCACAGCAGCTGAGTCCCCAGCTGTTAGCTGAGTGATCGGCTCTTTAGCAGGCAAAAAAATTCTAATGCTCACTTGCAAACTGGCATAGTCACTATACAGATTTACCCCAACAGATTTTTTCAAGTACATTACTATAGTATGGTTCAAAAACACTATAGTATTTAATATACATTACTATAGTATGTATAGTAGGCAGCACGGTGGCGCAGTGGGTAGCGCTTTCGCCTCACAGCAAGAAGGTCGCTGGTTTGAGCCTCGGCTGGGTCACTTGGCATTTCTGTGTGGAGTTTGCATGTTCTCCCCGTGTTCGTATGGGTTTCCTCCGGGTGCTCCGGTTTCCCCCACAAGTCCAAAGACATGCACCTATAGGTGAATTGGGTAAGCTAAATTGGCCATAGTGTATGTGTGTATGGGTGTTTCCCAGTGATGGGTTGCAGCTGGAAGGGCATCCGCTGTGTAAAACATATGCTGGAAAAGTTGGTGGTTCATTCTGCTGTGACAACCCCAGA
Source organism: Danio choprae (assembly GCA_903798125.1). NCBI lineage: Eukaryota > Metazoa > Chordata > Actinopteri > Cypriniformes > Danionidae > Danio > Danio choprae. The sequence goes on along the minus strand of CAIGQW010054073.1, from coordinate 10,921,037 downwards.
TTAATAAAAGGACAAAACCGAAATGAAAATGAATGAATGAATGAATGTACAGTAAAGTAACCCCAAATTAAATGACATTTACCATTTTTTTAATTTTCATCAAAGGAAAGACGTCATATATGTTTGGAAAGGTTTGAAGATGAGAGAAAGATGACAGAATTTTTGATTTTGGTTATCTATCCCTTCAAGGCCTTGAAGATCACTGAAGCATAACTAATGTTTTAAGGCTTGCGGTCACGTGAGAGCTTGAACAGCAGTGCTAATTCACACAGTAAGACATTAAGAAATGTAAAATTGAGCAATTCAGTCACAGTTCATGTGCTGATTTCAGAGTTTGATGAGCATGATGGAATGCTGGCAATATATGGAATCAGGAGGTTCACTACTATCGTCACAATCATATTAGTTGTCTCTGTGTAGAACACAAACAGTAACAGAACTAAAAGAATTAATCACTGGTTTCCTGTACTTAACCCATAGCATGTGACTAAAAACCTAAACAGTTCACTTAAAGCTTCATGCAAAGTTTTCAACTTAAAAGGGATAGTTCACTCAAAAAATGTAAAAATCTGTCATCATTTACTCATCCTTCATTTGGTTCAAATCTTTTTGAGTTTGTTTCTTCTGTTGAACACACAGGAAGATAAACAGAAGAATGTAGAAAAAAACAAAACAAACAAAAAATTTATTTCTATATATTTGTATATGTATAGATGTCATGGGCGGGTTTTCCCCCAATATTCCTCAGAATATCTTGTTTTGTGTTCAAAAGAATGAAAACAAGTTCATAAAAGTTTAGAACCACTTAAGGGATTAGTGAACAAACTGTGAGTAAATTTTTGCGTCAATTGTACCTTTAAAACTTGATTATAGAGTAATATTTTGATAAATAAATAAAAATTAACACGTTCAACTGCCTGTTCACACAAATATCTAATCAGTCAATTACATGGCAGTAACTCAAGACATTTAAGCATATATATATATATATATATATATATATATATATATATATATTCATTCATTCATTTTCATTTCGGCTTAGTCCCTTTATTAATCTGGGGTCGCCACAGCGGAATGAACCGCCAACTTATCCAGCATATGTTTTACGCAGCGGATGCCCTTCCAGCCGCAACCCATCTCTGGGAAACATCCATACACACCCATTCACACTCATACACTACGGACAATTTTAGTCTACCCAATTCACCTGTACCGCATGTCTTTGGACTTGTGGGGGAAACCGGAGCACCCGGAGGAAACCCACGCCAACTCAGGGAGAACATGCAAACTCCACACAGAAACGCCAACTGACCCAGCCGAGGCTCGAACCAGCGACCTTCTTGCTGTGAGGCGAACGTGCTACCCACTGCATATATATGTGTGTGTGTATGATAAATGTGACCTGCTCAATTTTAAACCAAGCAGCAGAATGGGGACAAAATGTGATTTCCACTTCATTTGGGCAAAAATGCCAATACGCCGTACATAGTAAATGCGCAACCTGATCTAACTTGAAAGAGAAGACATTAGTGAAAAGAGTCTCACATCTGAGAATGAGAGAGCTTTTGGATTTCATCTAAAATATCTTAATTTGTGTTGAATGAATGTCTCAATGGATTGGAATGACAGAATGATAATGACAGAATTTTTATTTTTGGGTGAACTAACCCTTTAAATATTCATCTGTTACAACATGTCAAAGTCAAACCTTGAAGCAGATGAGCTAGAGCAGCAGAAGAGAAACCAGTGCCATTCCTGTCAGATAAAAACAGTAATAAGAATGAGCCTGGTCGAGTCTCGATTTCTGACATTTGGACGGTAGGGTAGAATGTGACATAAACAACATGAAAGCATGGATCTTTATGCATTATGTCAATGGTTATCAATGGTGAATAACCATAGTGTATAGGGATATTTTTCTGGCACACTTTTGGTCATTGTAGTACACTCAAAAACGTATTTCTGCTCCTTGTTCAAACTACTTATTTAAAATGTGTTAAAAAAATAAAATTCTTGGATTTTTTTGACAACAACTTAATATTTATAACTCAACATATTTAACACATCATTGAGAAATCTAATAAATGATAATATTATACATTAAACAAATTAATATTGAATTATGAAATTGTACATTATGAAATTGTGAAAACCTTATTTAAACTTTTTTTTCCAAGATGGATCCAACTATTTTAATTAATCTGTTGAGGTAATTCTATAGTTGCTGTGGTAATACAGCAACTATAATAATTTATTCATTCTCTTTTCAGCTTAGTCCCTTTATTAATCTGGGGTCGCCACAGCGCAATGAACTGCCAACTTATCCAGCATATGTTTTACGCAGCAGATGCCCTTCCAGCCACAAACCATCACTGGGAATCACTCATTCACACTCATACATTTTAGCTTACCCAATTCTTGTCTTTGGACTTGTGGGGGAAACCGGAGCACCCAGAGGAAACCCACGGAGAACATGCAAACTCCACACAGAAATGCCAACTGACCCAGTCAAGGCTCGAACCAGCAACCTTCTTGCTGTGAGGTAATTGTGCTACCCACTGTGCCACTGCGTCATCCTAGCAACTATAGTAATATAAACAAATCACCCAAATATCGCAGTTTTCTACAACTGTATCATACTACAATACACCACAGTTTGCTGTGGTAAAACTGAAGTACACTACACTATTTATTAGTTTGTCAGTTCACTATAGTTAATACCACAGTGTGATCAGTAAACAGTATAGTTCAAAAACAGTATAGTATTTACTATAAATTACTATAGTATTTTTTCCATGTAGACATAGAAGTTTTAATGAGCTTACCGATTATTTCTAACTCCCACTCCCCAACCATAATTCGCACGGCTACTGGTAAATTGAAATAAAAAGACAAACAGTCCAACAAACAAACGCTTTCTTTAACAATTTATTCTATATGGTTGATTTTGAATATACCCTGCTGTCCTTCCATGTTGGGCAGGTTGTGTTCTGAAGTGAGGTTAATTCGAACAAAGAGTTAAATCACGCGGGTTGTTAACATGTGACAGCGTCAGTCTCACAGCTTGACCCCTTAAAATTATGAGATATGCGTCTAGGAGGAGCTTTATTTGACAGCAAACAGTGATTGGCTGAACTTCATACACTCTCCCGCCTACCTGTTAAATGGAGAAATGTGCAAAACTGAGTCAAAAATCAGCACGCCTTCTTTCTGAAAATAACTTTCGCTGGGATGCCGTCGGTATAAAGTTTTAAGGGAAAAAACAATAGTCTCTCTCATTCGAGTTTAGGTGAAAGATGGCGGAGGAGGTTTTGATAGATCCTGGGAAAACTAGAGGGGTGAGTTGGTTTAATTTAATAGTATTATTAGTACTGGCTGTAATGTAGTTATTGGTTCGTGCAAATGCTGTAGTGTTTGATGATGTCTGCTGGCGCGAGAGATATGAGGGGGAGAAAACAATCCAGAATATTAGGAAACATGATGATTTCCCTAGATGAAAAGGTTCTCACGTGTCATGAGGCGTCTGTGATTCCTTTGCATCTACAGGGAGAAGTTGCCATTATTATTTTTTGTCTACAAGTCTTTGCAGACGAGTTTACTTGGAGAAAACCTCTTCAAATACACATTTAAAAACAAATCTAAACCCAATGTTGTGACGTGCCTTGAGCCAAAGTGTACTTATTTTTGGATGTATTTATTTATTTCCTGTATTTATTTATTTATTCTCTTAAATAGAGAGGGAATAGTTATTGGTAACTTTCACCCTGTTGCAAAGAAGCACAACAAGCAACTTTAGGTATTTTATTAGCCTAATGTATGCTCTTTATATGTTGAAAGTCAGTAGTATCTTTTGATGGTATTTTTTCTTAATCAAATAAACATAAAATGACATGTAGCCTGTTTCAATTTCAAGCTTTGCAAAATGTTTATCAAGCTGCTGTCTACCTATAGCAATAATTGCCACTAAAAGCTACAAATAACAACAACAATAATAATAGTAAGAAAGAGGGGGAAATTGGTTTATCACTGTAACAGCGATAATGCTGTCAAATTGTTGTAGTTTTTGACAAACCCATAACCCCACCTAAACCTGTTACCCACAGTTGTTCTCAACCACATGTCTGGAGGCCCATTTTGCTTTTCACTGTCATCAAACACATCTTATTCAGCCAATCAGCTTATTAGTAGAGTGCCATTTTATTATTACACATAAGTGTTTGTATAGACTGTTTTGTAAAAGCTGTTATGAGGATGTGGGAGCAGTATACTGGAACAGTTCCAAATGATTGTCTAAGGATATAAGAAAAACCTCTATACAGAGACCAAAACACATTTAGAGCATAATTACAGCGTATGATTACTGATTCTGAGCCCTTGGTAGAAATGTCTTCTCAGTATTATTTTTTCTCTGTTTCACTATGGAGAAAATGAATGAGATTTTCCTTTCAGAAATGTATTGCATCTTGTGAACATCTTGTGCCTGATGCGGAGAAAGATCTTTTTCTGAGAACCCTGTGTTCTTGGGTCCTGTGACAAGGGGCCTTTTGCCCCACCTATAGCAGTTCAAGTGTATTTAAAGTCATTAAAAAGGAAGCTGCAATAGCCTTTTCATAACTTTATTGTGACATCCAAGCAAAAATGGCCCCACAAACAAGATGAAAAACAGACAAAACTTATTGATTTTTATCCATTGGGAATTGATTGGGTTTAGATTGTTGTCAGTTGCATTAATACTTGCTCATGTACTAAAGTGAACTGTAGAGTTCAATTTTCATCTCCCAAGGACAGAGCAGAGATCAAGGCAATTCCTATAAAGCAATTCAAAAGCCACTATAAATCATTTGTGACTCACAAAATAAAGGCAATTGTTGATGTTAGGGAAGCTACGCTGAAATTGTAGCTTGATAAGTCAATATCTCTTTAGTCAAACTACTCTTTTCTAGCTACACTACAAATTACATGCTAAAATTAGCTAGTTACATTTGAAGCTACTTTTTCATAAAGCCTTATATTACAAAAAAGTGATTAAATGTTCATGTTAAAGTAAAATATTTGGTACTTCAAACAGTACAATACAATTATGATGTCAAAACGAGTTTTCAAATTTCTCAAACTTTCTAAAGTCAAAGTACAGAACTGCAACAAATGTAGCATTGCAACAAAATAATTAACTTGGATTAAGCACATGGTAGCATGTTGCCTTTTTGGCAAGCTACTCTGCTAATTGCAGGAAAAAGTAGCTAGCTACTGTAAAAGCTACATTGTATCATAAGTAGCTGAGCTGTCAAGCTACTATGTAGCTAAGCTAGTGCAGAGCAGCTTTTAACTAAGTATTTTCCAAGTCTGTTTGTTACATTAAATTATTTCCGCTGAACTGCTTTCACACATTTAGTAGGTGCTGATATAGTGTTTAGAATTTGGTGCATGTACAGGGTAATTACTGTAACTTGGTTTGCTGCAATGAACACTCATGCCAGATCTACTCAAGTTTACTTCTACGCTAATGTGGTCACATGCTTAATGGACCAGTGCCAGACTTTAATACTTAAGACCCAGTTTACAGTTTATAAACATTATAGCATCAATGCTTGGAGTGTGATTTTGTTGAAGGTACAAAATCGTACTTTTTTGTATATAGTTTGCAGTGTGTAAAATATTACAAATCCACACACACTTCCTGTACAGTAGCCAACAGGGTTTAACACCCAGATCTGCTTATAATGCTCATATGTGATTTAAAGAAGGATTTGTTTATATAAGACCTACCAAAACAACTTCTTTATGAACAATGAAGTTTGCTTAATAAAAGTGTCAAAGTGCTAATGAAATGTTAATGCCCAAAACAGGGTATGTTGTTAATAATGACAGTTTAAATGACACATAGTTGCCTGTCACTTGTTTCTCCAGCATCTAACCTCATCCCTATTGGCAGTAGCATTTCTGTCTTCTTTTGGGAGCTCAATGCTCTATGGCTATAACCTGGCTGTGGTTAATTCTCCCTCACAGGTGAGCGACTATATCATATCATAAACTTTTTTTTTTAATGCATTAATCACCCACAGTTTGTTAATTTCTTCTTTTTTTATGTTGATTAATTCAAAGTATGTCTGATTTGAATAGTGCCGTGGAAGCTGTAAATAATGCAAAACAGTTCAGACTTGATTACTGTGGAGGCTTGAAATGTTACATGCTTGTGCCAACAAGTCACCAGTCCAGACTAGAAGTAACAGAACGTATTACAACTGCTGACTATGTATAGAATATTGAAAATAAGAAGCTAAATATTTAGCCTGAATGCTCATTTAGAGAATTAGTTTACCCAAAAAATTAAATCTGCACATTATTTACTCACCCTCATGTGGTTCCAAACATTTATGAGTTTTTATTTATTTTGCTGAATGCAAAAGAAGATATAAACCAGTAACCGTTGACCAGTGGTGGATGAAGTACACAAATTAGTCACTTTGAGTAAAAGTAATAGTAAAATATTATTCCAGCGAAGGGTAAAATCTTCGTTATTAAAGAAAATATTACTTCAGTCAAAAACTACAAATTTACATTTGCAATTTAAGTACTAAAAGTACTTGCCGTTGAATGTTTATTTTGCAAGAAATTAAAATTACCTAAACGCAACGTATCAACGCAATGTTATTTCGCACACTAATAATTAATGATAATTCAAGTAAAAACATGAAACCACATTCACATGTTGAACCATATTCAAGTCAGTTTATAAAATCGGTAAATCATTTAGTGGAGACTCGCTCTGAATGAAACATTTCAATCAGTGAGTTGTTGACTCGTGAGCAGATGTCAGTCCAGATCACAAATTAATTGTTCAGTGCAATTTGTGAACTGATTTAACAGGTTAACTGATATAATTCAGCTTTTTCCTGAATTGAACACCACTATCTCGTCTCTAAGCAGGTGATGGTTTCTCCTATTCAAAATAATGCTTTGCCTTAGCTTCATTCAGTAAATGCAGTGGAGTAAAAAGTGCAGTATATTATCTTTTGGAATGCAGAGAAGTAAGATAAAATAAGCTAAAATAAATATACTGTCATAAGGTACAGATACTTAAAATATGCACTTAAGTACAGTAGTGAAGTAAAAAAAATATTAAGTTACTGTCCACCACTTCCACTGACAACCATATTAGGAAAAACAAATACTACGGAAGTCAATAGTTACTGGTTTCCAACTTCAAATTATCTTCTACTGTGTTCAATAGACGTAAGAAAGTCAAACAGGTCTGGAACAAATGAAGGGTGAGTGAATGATGACAGAATCGTCACTGTGATTTATGTTAGTAGAAATGCAGAATTTCTTGTATTTGTTTTTTTCATAGTACATAAAGGACTTTTTTAATCAAACCATTGTGAGGCGGCATGGTTCAGGAGTGGATGAAGAGACTCTCACGCTTATGTATTCATTCACTGTCTCTATATTTGCCATTGGAGGGTTGGTGGGCTCCCTGACAGTGAGGATGCAGGTCACAAGATTTGGGAGGTAGAGTATGCAGTTTTTCCTATTACGCTTAGTAAGCACTTTTTCTACACTTTTGACTCTGCTTCAAAGTTCTATATTCAATTCGGTTCAATTTATCTTTATTTCTATAGTGCCTTTTTAAAATGTAGATTGTGTCAAAGCAGCTTAAGTTCTAGTGAATTAAATCTGCTTCATTTTCATGTCACAGTTGAAGTTCAGTTTATTTCAGTTCAGTGTAATGTAAATGTCACTGCTGAAAGGCCGAACACTGAAGAGCAACTCCACTGATGTGAAATTCCACAAATCCCAAACCAATCAAGCCAGTGGTGACAGTGGCGAGGAACAAACGTCACCAATTGACGGAAGTAAAGAAAAAAAAAACCTTGAGAGAAACCAGGATCAGCTGGGCACGACCATTTATTCTCTGGCCCAACATCTTGCTGATTGAAGGGTTTGTGTGTATTTGTGATTTTGTAGGAAAGGGACACTGGTACACAGCACAGTTCTGGTGTTTATCGCTGGAGTTCTGATGGGCTTCAGCCGGTTATGTGGATCCCCAGAGATGATCATTGTTGGCCGCTTCATCACAGGGATACATTCAGGTCATTTACTATTAAAGAAATTACAGTTCTGTCACCATTTACTATTTTTTTGTATATATATATATATATATATATATATATATATATATATATATATATAATTTAAAGTGCTTTACATAAACAGGAATAAAAGAGACAAGAAAATAAAAACAAATAATAAATCCTAAAGATCTGAGTGATCTGTTAGGTTTGTATTCAGTGAGCATATCTGTAATGTATTGAGGTCCTAGTCCATTTAGGGATTTATAGACAAGTAATAATACTTTAAAATCTATTCTGAACATACACGTATATCTATTCATTCATTCATTTTCATTTCGGCTTAGTCCCTTTATTAATGGGGTCGCCACAGCGGAATGAACCGCCAACTTATCCAGCATATGTTTTACGCAGTGGATGCCCTTCCAGCCACAACCCATCTCTGGGAAACATCCATACACACCCATTCACAGTCATACACTAGGGACAATTTAGCTTACCCAATTCACCTGTACCGCATGTCTTTGGACTTGTGGGGAAAACCGGAGCACCCGGAGGAAACCCACACCAACACGGGGAGAACATGCAAACTCCACACAGAAATGCCAACTGACCCAGCCGAGGCTTGAACCAGCGACCTTCTTGCTGTGAGGTGAACGTGCTATCCACTGCGCCACCGTGAAGCCACATATATCTATTCACATAGAAAGTTTATGTTAATATTATATTGAAGCATCGGTTTATATTTTCCAAAACAACTACCCACAGAGTTCAGAAGGGATCAGAAAAATATCAATCTGTAAACATTTTTTATATATTAAATAAGGGAAATAAACATGCATTATGGATGAAAGGTTTGCGTGTTTACAGTATACATTACAACATTACTAACTTTGTAGAAATTGTGTGCATTAAACAACCCAAAAGAAACAATGCTAATCAACAGGATAAGAATTGGCTCTTTATTGAGCAAAAATTATTGATTTTATTTGACATTTTTGCATTTATGTGGAAAAAACTTTGTTATGGATTTGACACCTCTCCGTTATGGATGTGACAGATGTCATATTGCCACTCGTGTGATTTTGGTAAATCAAATATAATTGTTTGAAAACATTGAAAGATACATTTTTGTTAAAGTACTGTAAAATACAAGCCTACACACACAAAAAACCCTTCAAAACGGTTTCGCTATTTTGGTGAAAACTTAATTGACATTTGCATGGAATTTTTATTTATTTATTTATTTTTTTTTAATAGAGAGCATTTTAGTGTATTGACTTTAGTTTTGGTCCTTCCTTCCTTCCTAAGAAAAAGTTACTAGGTGTACTTATACTGGATTTAAATTTTCTCCTTGGATTTGTTTTATGTCATCCATTGGTAATATTCATTTTGTGCATTTAGTCCCTGTACTGATGTGTGCTCATCTGCTGTGCTTTTGTAGGAATAGCTCTCAGCGTAGTGCCCATGTATCTGGGAGAAATTGCTCCAAAGAATCTTCGGGGTTTTCTAGGTCTTGTGCCCAGCATCTTCATTTGTATCGGAGTGTTTATTGCTCAGATTCTGGGACTCCATGAGCTCTTGGGCAAGGTTGGTTACATTTGGTTTCATTTTCTAATACTACATTTAGTCTCTATAATACAGATACATTTATTGTTATTGAACACACATTATTTGTTACTTTTTTATTGTTGTCAGATTAATCTTGTCATCATCATTCTGTTGTTTCACACAGGAAGAGCACTGGCCTCTGTTCTTCTCTCTAGTCGTGGTTCCTACATTTATACAGCTCATGTTATTACCATGGTTCCCGGAGAGTCCAAGATACCTGTTGATAGAAAAGAGGAACATCCATGCTACTATCACAGGTAAAACTCTCCGTACTCTCTAGTTTGCCATAAAATTAACATTATGGCTGCATACAGAACTTCTCTGTATACCCACCAAGCAATTGTATGTTTAAATACACATACTAATCATACATCTTGGACAAAACAAGGCTACATTTGGACTGTCTGTGAAAAAGTAAATGACTTCTATCAATAGTCCCAAAAAAATCTAGTTATCAAATAGACAGACTTCTCCTTCTCCATCATTCATTCCTGTGTATTTGATGACTGGTCTGCTTTTGGGCTATTGCTAGACATCTATAAGATTTTCACTGACAGCCCTACTTGGACTTGTTTTATCCAAGACTGTATCCAAGGTTTAGGTGACTATTAGATTTCTTTTAAACGCACACAAAATGCTTGCTGTTTAGCAGCAGCTAAGAAAAGTAAGTTTGAATTCGTTTTTTAGTATTCATAAAACAAACAAAAAAATTATCCAGATGGTTCTTTTGGGAGCTTGCAATTCAAGTTGATTCTTGAAGTCATAATTGGATTAAAAAAGGATTTTTGATATTGAAAAAAATTTCTGGTTCAAAATAAGTTAATAACAGTTTTCTGTTTAATGTTTCTTTTCTTGACTAGAATAAACAATTAGGCCTAAACTACATTATTTAGTTTTTCTTACAGTTTCATTTATTCATTCATTCATTCATTCATTTTCTTTTCGGCTTAGTCCCCTTATTAATCAGGGGTCGCCACAGCGGAATGAACCGCCAACTTATCCAGCATATGTTTTACGCAGCGGATGCCCTTTGATCTGCAACCCATCACTGGGAAACACCCATACACTCTCATTCACACACATACACTATGGACAATTTAGCTTACCCAATTCACCTATACCGCATGCCTTTGGACTTGTGGGGGAAACCGGAGAACCCGGAGGAAACCCACGCGAACAAGGGGAGAACTCCAAACAGAAATGCCAACTGACCCAGCCGAGGCTCGAACCAGCGGCCTTCTTACTGTGAGGCCACAGCGCTACCCTATGCGCCACCGCCACCGCCGTCCCTTTTCTTGCAGTTTATGAAAAAAAATTATAAAACTAATAGCGTTTAAGATGACTGGAACCATTAAACATATGAGTCTTCTAAAATTTAGCAATGCAGCCCGGACAAAAAATGTATTTTAACCTATGCAAAAATATCATTCCTTAAGATTAAACATGTATAAGATGACTAATAATAATCAAAAAAAGTGATAAATGCTTTTTTGTATTTCTAAATTTTGTATTTCTGATTCATTCAGTTAGACTTGTAGACTTCCTATTTAAATGTGTCTTGTGCTAAAATGCACAGACAGTAGTCCATATAACATTTTTTTTACAGCATTACCTTTCATTTATCCATCCAAAATTTGGCAAGTTAAATTTTTATGACTGGATTCCACTAATCTGTGCTGGAGGTGTGAACTTATAAATTGTCTTTGCTGTTTACTTTCTCCGTTTGATTCCGACAGCATCCTACAATTATTATAATATTAAGTAACATTTAAGAAATCCATTTCTGAATTTTGTGAATGAATGCAAATCTTCAGAAACTGAATTGTGATTCAAACAAGAATCAAATTCCCCCATACACCAAATTTACTATTTGAGATTCTGAAGTGCAGATACGATGGGCGCTTTACTCTCCCGTGTGACCGTGGGAGCGGATTTTGAAACACAATGGTCACATGTGGTCAAGATGTCACATGTAGTCACACGTGGTCAAGTCACAGGATGTAGTACGTATGGATTACATTCATACCAAGAATGTTCATGCAATGTAGAATGTACTCATTTGCAATCACAAAGTCATTATTTTGTTCCAAAAAGTAAATACTCTAAGAGTAATAAATCTGGGATTTCCAATGTGTTTTATTTACAGTCAGTCTTTACTTTCTTCTGGGATACAAAAGGTGTTACTCTATATATTATCTGCAAATGACAATATTTTAATTTAGTTGTTGTTTTACTTGAGTAGGCTTAAGATATCTGGAATTTGTGATGTTACTTTTTTGTGTCTATGGGGCTTTTGTTTCCTAAAAAAACCTTTAATCGCCATTCATTGTAATTACATGAGAAAAGTGACCACTGCATCCTCTGTGTCAAATTTAAAACAAAAACATCCACAACAGTCCTTTGTGGTATAGAATAAATTCTATATACATAAAGCTGATGTTTCCTCTTCACTGCATTAAGGCTGAGTGAATTGTGTTGGCAGGATTAGTGGTCAGACGAGGAGACTTTTATAAGCTGTTATTGCCATTACTGTGATCTCAGAGCTTCAGAAGCCGCTACTACAAAGGCCCATCAGTCTTTCAGCAGCTACCAGACAGAATGTGAGACCGCATTAGAGGAGAGCAATAGAAAAATCTGTCCATATTCATTTAAAACTATGTTTTTTTTTTTCGTGTAACCTTTTTATTACAAATGCTACGAAGCATTGCATGGAAATGTTGAGTTGCTAGTATAAGCATATATTAAGATGTACCATATGAATGAGATGAATTATTAAACAGTCACATATCAAAGCCAAGTATTAACCCTTCTAATGCTGCATGTTATCCATAGCCAGAGGAGAAATAGTAGTTTTTCTTTCCACTACAATGTACCCCACTACTACACATTGGAGTCTACACTAGATATACGTCTATTCAATTTATATTTATCAAGTTCTGTTTATAAAATATAATTACATTTGAAGTATACTGAATTAAAAACAATTGTTTTTATTGTTCTGTCCTGATTCTCGAGTGTTCAATCCTGATGTGGTGCCCCATTACTCCATAATAGTCTAGGTCTCTTTTATATAACCTCCTGAGATCCAGGAATAGACTTCTCTACTATTGTATTGGGCATTAAATCTTGCTGAATTTCTCTGAGAAAATACTGTACCTGTACATGTACATTTAAGTCTAAATGTTCTGTACAAAGCACATCAAGAGATTTTTGATAATACCAAATGTTTGTAAGTTTCACTATTTTCTCTCCTTTTTCTTTAAAGTCTGTGTCAAGCAGAAGTTGCTGAGACTTTATTTTGGTATGTTAATAAAATGTAAATATTGAGTATGGGGCGAGGCTTTCTTTTGTGCATCATTTCCTCATAGCGATTGGTAAGAGGGGCGTGGGCGTGGAGTATTGTGGCTGAAGCTCTCAAGCTGACGTCAGCAGAGATGGACTGCCAATCTAAATGCAAATGATCAGACTTTTGATGTAAAGATTACCAAAACAAAACATTTTCAGTGGATTAACTTCCACAGATTGAATATAATGACATGCAAAAAAATACTCTTATATTCTGATTGCTTTTTTTTTTTTCAGCACTGAAGTGGTATCGTGCTAAGTGTAATATCCAGTCTGAGGTGGAGGAGATGCAGGAAGAACAGCGCTCTTTATCCTCAGTTGAGACCGTGTCAGTGTTGCAGCTCTTCAGGGATCCATCTGTTCGCTGGCAGCTTGTTACGGTCATTGTTGTCAATGCTGGGATGCAGCTGTCTGGAATCGATGCGGTGTGTGGCTTTTTGTTTCTGTTAAGGACAGTGACTATAAACAGGCAAGAACATTATTTGAGATGTGAAAATGCAACATCTGGTTTCCATTTCTAGATCTGGTTCTACACTAACAACATCTTTGAGAACGCTGGCATTCCTTTTGATCAGATTCAGTACACAACTGTAGGCACTGGAGCCATAGAGGTCATCGCTGGGCTCATAGGGGTGAGAACACAATGACTGATTACAAATACCTATATATTGTTTACACATATTTACGTTGGCTCTGTGCAGTGTTGTAAACTCACAATATGGCTACCATTTCACTTTGGTATATATATATATATATATATATATATATGTGAGCCCTGGGCCACAAAAAAAAATTGTGGGAATTTTCCAAATTATTGATTATTATTTAATGCCAGAAATTATTAGAATATGAAGTTTAAAGATCATCTTCCATGACATTTAGCAAATTTCTTCCTGTAAAAAAATATCAAAACTTTTCTAAAACATTTTATGTTAGTAATATGCAATGCTAAGAACTTAATTTGTTCAACTTTAAAGGAGAGTTTTTCACTATTTTGATTTCAGAGTTTCACGTAGTTGTATCTCTGCCAAATATTGTTTTATCCTAATAAAAACCATACATCATTGGAAAGCTATTACGTATAAATCTCAGTTTGTAAAAATGGACATTTATGACTTGTGTTGTGATCCAGGGTCACGTTTCCAAAATGAAAAGTAAAATTGACTCTAGAATGGCAAATTCATGACTGGCCTCTTAATAACACTGAGTAATTTATAATCTCCAAATTCTCTGAATGTTGTCCAGTGTTTTGCTATCGAGCGAGTGGGTAGAAGGCCTTTGATGATTGGTGGTTTCACTTTCATGGGTTTGTGCTGTGCTGGAATCACCTTCTCCCTCTTATTAGAGGTAATTAAACCACACACACTTATGCTAATGCTGTATATACAATAAACCGCACTGTGCAATGGTATAATGATAACATAATGCTTCAGATATGAATATTAGTATGCAATATATTGGTTTATTAGTGTATATATTTTAAAACAATTACTAGCTTCAAAAGGGGAGCTAAGATTTTTTCAAATGTTTTGAAAAGACTGTTATGCTGTTTAAGAATGTATTTATTTGACCAAAACACAGCATAAGAATTAATTTTCTGAAATCGTTTTGTGATTTCATCAAAAGAACTGATTTCTATTTCATTGTATTTTTATTTGTCCTTGCGAAGGCAGTATGGATAAATACTCCTTCAGTGTCAAATGATCCTCCAGAAATCATACTAATATGCTAAACTTGTTATGCTTTTTCCACTAGTCTTTGATGACTAGAATGTTCAATAGAGCAGTCTTTATTTAAAATATAGTTTTATGCACATTATGAACATAAATGGGAAAATGTGTTTACTCTCACTTTCGATTAATTCATCTCTGCTAAATCATAAATATCAAATAAATGATATAAATATAAATAAATGATATATTATTGTATGTGTTTTTTGATCCGTGGTTACTGTGTCTGTGATTAGGCTCATTTATCCTTCATGCGGTACGTCAGTGTGGCCTGTGTGGTGGGAATCATAGCTGGATTCTGCATAGGACCGGGTGAGGATCTCAATAAACAGCAATTTCTCTCATTATATTATTAATGATTATTGTGCATTTAAGTGCCCCTATTATGCTTTATTCAGAAATTACCTTTTATGTAATGTAGCAGTTTGTGTAGAACCAATTTTAAACTTCCTGAAATGAGTAATCTGTAATTCCAGCATTACGTCCTGCACAAACTTCTCCAAGCTTGTAACAATTGTCTATTTTGTTTGTCTATTTGGTTTTTATTGGCCAAATCATGTCTACTTTGATCTGCTCATAAATACTGTAGAGGTTGCTGAGGCTTGGAAGAGTTTGGTTTGTGTTTTTGAATGTTTTCTGTTCTATGAAAGTAAATCTTCACATACATTTCCCAGTCACCAATCACAACAAACTGGGCAATCATCTGACTGACCAATCAAAGCAGAGTTGACTCTCTGAAAGGAAAGGCTTAGCAAGATCAAATCTTTGAAACTGAATCTTTTTTTCATAAACTTTTCCAGAGGTGTTGCTTCAGTATATGTCTATATATTATGATAAATTAATAAAATATTAAATGAATAAATAGGATTAATATTAACATAAATTACTCTGACCGACATGCCATAACACATTTTCCTAATAAATAGATGTTATAATGTACTGCAGCTAATTATGCTAATCTTAAAATTAAGCCATGATTTGCTGGCAACCATAAACCTATTTATTTATGACACTAGCGCCACCTTTTGGAGAAATGTTATTGCAATAAAAAAAATCTTTGTAAATGCTACAACTTTACAAAGAGATGTGCTGTTTTTTTATTACTCTAATATCTCTTATTAATATGACTTTGTGAAGTTTATTTATAAACTAATTTCGAGAGGATCGCGTGCTTATGATTGCTTGTGGCTGGTCCCGCATTACCCAATTTATGATTCACCAATAAGACAATTCCAAAGCCAGTATAAATACCCTAAGTTCCATATAACAGCCATCTTTGTTTTGAAGAATCCCCCCTTCCACCCCTACTCCTTCTCCTTTCCTAGATGGGTGGCATGGTGGCTCAGTGGTTAGCACTGTTGCCTCACAGCAAGAATGTCACTGGTTCTTGTCCTTACCAAGCCAGCCAATGTTTCTGTGCAGAGTTTACATGTTCCCCGGTTTCTTCCCACCGTCTAAAAACATGCAACTTAAGTTAATTGACTAATCCATAGACATGCACCTAGTAAGTCGTTATCTCTTAAGAGCAATCACTATCTGTTCATTAGCTACTACAGCAGGGGAGTTCTCAAGATGTACCTGAGCTCAAACTCCCCTCTCGCATTGCAAACAGAAGGGAGTCCTGGGCTCGAGGATTTTATGAGCTCAGGGCTCTCTCCTGGGACAGCATGCCAAACAAGCTTTATAATCAATCATCAGCTAAGTGTGAACTCTTGAAGATACTATTATGTGTTTGCTCCTGCACAGCTGGTGTCCCGTTCCTCATGACAGGAGAACTCTTTAAACAATCCCATCGACCCTCTGCCTACATTGTAGGAGGATTTCTCAACTGGATATCAAACTTCGCTGTAGGATTTGTCTTTCCCTTCCTTCAGGTAAGCCCCTTCTGCAGGAAACTCTGTGTATATTCAAACAAAAATAAGTTTCATTCATTCAAAAAAAATTATAATAAATTTTGACAAGTTTAATTATTGTAAACATTTTATTTATTATTATTATTATTATTATTATTAGTTATGGTTAATTCCCAGGTTAAAATGTGCACTTGTAAAAACTTGGAAATCAGAGAACCTCCACAGAGTGTAAACACTGGATCAATGATCTTGTATCTTATAGTAACCCTGAGAAAATATTGTATTTTGCAAATACTTTGATTTTATTTGGACCTCTAATTTCATCTAATAATAGATTATTTTGAATATAAATTTTTAGTATTGTCAGCCATTTATTATTATTTTCCTGGTTACTTTCTATTTTTTATTTTATTTTATATATTCTTTCAAATTTTTTATTTTATTTATTTATGAATCATTTCTGGACATTTATTGTTTTTATTTATTATTACCATATCCCCGTAACTCTACCTTTTAGTTGGTATCAATATGACAAATGTTTTGACAATTTAAGACAACTACCTGTGGGTGGGGAGTTGTTTATTGTTTTTTTATACATTCAAATTTTATATAAAAATATAATTTTTATATATTTTTTTGTTATTTGTAAAAAAACAACAACTCTGCTATTTATTGTACTGTTGAGTCCTGCGTAATGTTATGCATATTCTCAACAAACATGCATAACAAACAACAAAAAAAGGATGTTTAATTCTAGATTTCCTTTTGTTTCTAGATGTCAGCCGGTGCGTTCTGTTACCTGGTGTTTTGTGGTGTGTGTGTCGGGGTGGCAGCCTACGTCTTCTTCATCATCCCTGAAACGAAGAACAAAACCTTCATGGAGATCAGTCAGCTGTTTGCCTTGAGAAATGCTTGTGAAATTGAAAACCAGTCGCTGGTAACCAGTGGCCAACTCACTCTCAAAAAGATGAATGGGTATGGAGCACTGGTAGATGCATGCATGCATGTAGTAGATGTGGACAAAACGGAGAAGGCAGAGACATGATAGTGAAGGAAGAGGGCAGTGTTGTTTCAATGAGGACCAGAATTGACTTCATGGATACAGGCTCTAATTTAATATTTTATTTAAGAAAAAGAAATGCAGACTGCTATGGTTAAATGCAATATAACTAGCAGATTGAACATAAATGATCAAAAAATGTTGTTGAAAAGATTAAATAAAGTATTGTCTTTTGATATTATGAATTATTGAGAAACAAGTAAAGCGATTTCTCTTTTTAGTGCTGTCAATGTGGAATAAAAATGTGCAATGTTTATTTTGCTAGCGCACATTGTTATTCTACAGGTGAACAATTATGCACGTTATTGGAAAAAAAAAATGTTTAGGTAGTGTTCAATCAAACACTGACATTTGGGTTTGGATTGGCAGTGCTTTGTGATGTCCGTTTGACTGCTTCAATCGTATTACTCTTAACCACGCCTCTCTTATCATTGGTTTTGTTTTTTCTATGACCAAATGATGCACAAGAAGACAGCCCCGACCCTACTCAATATTCAGTTTCACTTGGAAGTTCATCAACATACTTATAAGTAAAAGTCTCAGCAACTTTATGCTTAGAGTTTTATGCTGACTTGAAGTTATACTAACATTTTAAGTAGTACAACTAGCAGTTAGCAAACCAAGTCTAAAACTGAGTCTAAAAACTAAGTAAACTTTTTTTTTTTTTTTTATCATTTTCTTTTCTAGTTACCAAACAACATGTTAGCTAGCATTTGTGAAGCGTTCAGGGAAATCAATTGGACGAATAACCACCTACGCAACACAAGGCAAATTATTATTCGTTTTTTTCTCATAGTTGAAATTATACCCATTAAAGTTTAATGCAGGCTTTAGAAACATGTTTTCTTGCAGCTTGATTTATTTGCTTGTGTATGATGGACACATTCCTGGGGCTGTTTTGACTTCTTTATACATTGTAAAATGTATAATTATGATTGTATAATTATGAGCTTGTCAGTTGGTAAAACTATCATATGTATGGACCAACATACATGGCACAAACTACGGTTCAAAAGTTTGGAGTTGAAAAGGTTATGATTTTTAAAGAAGTATTTGAAATTATTCTGAAAGGCTGCATTTAATCAAAAATACGATTACCTTGTGAAAGAAACACAAAAATATTCTGTTTTTCCAGATGATTAGAATGTCAAAAAGAATGTCATTAATTATAAATAGATATTTTTTGAAAGGCATCATTTTATTATTTGACAAGCATAGAAAAACACCCCAAAGATTTGAATAAAGTGAATGCTTTCAAAGAGTTTTTTTTTATCTTAGCTAATGGTTTCTATGAACAAATAAAATTTGTAGTTATTTTGTGTTTAATATTACTTTGTGTTTTCTTTTTTTTTTTTTCTTTATTATTTAAAGCATGGTCCATGGAAAAAAAAACATATAATAAGTGAACATAACCTCGGGTTACACTGTGATAACCAAGAATGTACCAAGTGTTATTATTTGGTTTATATGCTATTCCTATTTTATTTTATTTTATAGATGTATAATATAAAATTATTATTATTATTATTTAAATTGAATTATCTGTCCCTTAAGTAGCCATATGGTTAATCTTAATGGATTGTATTTAACTTTCCTTAAGGACATAGTTAACCCAAAAATTAGAATTTACTCAATACTTTCTCACCCTCAAGTGGTTCCAAACCTTTATATATGTTTTTTTCTTCTGTTGATCTCTAAAGAATATATTTAGAAGAAATCTGAAAACCTGTAATGTTCTCCCCGTGGGTTTCCTCCGGGTGTTCCGGTTTCCCCCACAGTTCAAAGACATGCGGTACAGGTGAATTGAATAAGCTAAATTGGCCGTAGTGTATGTGAGGGTGTGTGCAAGAGTGTGTGGGTGTTTCCCAGTGTTGGGTTGTGGCTGGAAAGGCATCCGCTGCGTAAAACGTGCTGGATAAGTTGGCGATTCATTCTGCCCTGATTAATAAAGGGACTAAGCCGAAAAGAAAATGAATGAATGAATGAAAACCTTTAACCATTGACTTCCATATTAGAAAAAAAAAAACATGATGGAGGTCAATGTTTACAGGTTTTCAGCATTCTTCAGAATATCTTCTTTTGCGTTTAACAGAAGAAAGAAACTAATAAAGGTTTGAAACAAGTAAAGGGTGAGTAATTGACAGAATTTTCAGTTTTGTGTGAACTATCTCTTTGTTCTTAGTTCATTTAGCCATATTGTTTTATACTCTCCTTTGTTATTTATATAATAGAGTATTAAGTTATTATAGATAATTTATGTAAAGCAATAAACGGGTGGTTTGGGTTCTGCACGTTTTGTTTATCAGATAACAAAAAATATACAAAATGTGCAGAGCGGTGGGTCCCCATGCAGGTGCAGGATCAAAGACCACTGCAAAAACCCTCACACCAATGAATGTAAACCAACATTGTAAATACAAGCATGTTCTGTACTGTATTTTTCTACTCTGTTACAGATGAAATATGTTATAAGCTATTGTCAACGTTTGATGCCATGTGGCTTCATACTGTGTGCATTTATAATAGAGCACAGTCTGACATGTGCAGGAATAAACAGCAGAGGGCGTCCAGGTCATAAGTATAAATGCAATTTCATTCAAAATCATTGTAATACAGGAGAAGAGTCTTAAAAGTATTATTATTATTATTATTATTATTTTGATTGTCAGAACAAGCTATTATAGTTTAGTGACTTTCACCTAACATGCCTTGTTAAAAAGCATTTAAATTGCACTTTAAACTGAATATAGTATCTTGCAAAATAACTAGTGAAAATATTATGTACTGTCATCACAGCAAAGACAAAATAAATTAATTATAATAAATGGGTTATTAAAACAATTATGTTTAAAAATAAGTATGACGTCTAATAGGCAGCACGGTGGCGGAGGGGATAGCACATTCGCCTCACAGCAAGAAGGTCGCTGGTTCGAGCCCCAGCTGGGTCAGTTGGCATTTCTGTGTGGAGTTTGCATGTTCTCCCCGTGTTTGCGTGGGTTTCCTCCGGGTACTCAGGTTTCCCCCACAAGTCCAAAGACATGTGGTACAGGTGAATTGGGTAAGCTAAATTGTCCGTATGAGTGTGTGTGTGTGTGTGTGTGTGTGTGAATGAGTGAGTGTGTATGGATGTTTTCCAGAGATGGGTTGCGGCTGGAAGGGCATTCGCTGCGTAATACATATGCTAGATAAGTTGGCGGTTCATTCCGCTGTGGCGACCCCAGATTAATAAAGGGACTAAGCCGAAATGAAAATGAATGAATGAATGAATGATGTCTAATAAAGTCAAAACAAGGTAGTGTTTGTAAAATAATGTGTTTTCAAAATAAATGGTTTCTACACTGTTAACGTTCATTCATTTATTTTCTTTTCGGCTTAGTCCCTTTATTGATCTGGGAATGAACCGCCAACTTATCCAGCATATGTTTTATGCAGCGGATGCCCTTCCAGCTGCAACCCTTTACTGGGAAACATCCATCCATACACGCTCATACACTACGGACAATTTAGCTTACCCAATTCATCTATAGCACACGTTTTTGGACTTGTGGGGGAAACCGGAGCACCCAGAGGAAACCCACGTGAACACAGTGAGAACATGCAAACTCCACACAGAAATGCCAACTGACCCAGCCGGGGCTCGAACCAGCGACCGTCTTGCTGTGAGGTGATTGTGCTACTCACTGCGCCACCGTGCTGCCCTACACTGTTAACAATTTTTGTAAATGACACTAACTGTAATATAAACTATTTTACTGTAGGACAGTTATGCAGTATGTTACTGTATTTTAAAGTTCATTCATTCATTTTCATTTCGGCTTAGCCACTTTATTAATCTGGGGTCACCACAGCGGAATGAACCGCCAACTTATCCAGCATATGTATTACGCAGCGGATGCCCTTCCAGCTGCAACCCATCTCTTGCTGTGAGGTGATTGTGCTACCCACTGCGCCACCGTGCTGCCCTACACTGTTAACAATTTTTGTAAATGACACTAACTGTAATATAAACTATTTTACTGTAGGACAGTTATGCAGTATGTTACTGTATTTTAAAGTTGCATAGTGAAAATTACTGTATATTTTACAGTTACAGATATACAATGCTGTAAATAAATATGCTAAATGGAGCTGTAACTGTAAATACAGTATTTTTGCCGTACTTGATTTACAGTAAGTTACTGGCGAACTGCTGCCAGTAAGTTACTGTAGGTTCTACAGGTTATTGTTAACAGTGTAATTTTTTATTTATTTAGAGTATATTCAAAATTAAAATAACAAATAATAATAATTAAAAAAAACTATTTCTGGAAAATATAATTGCAAGTATAACTCTGAGAGCTGAAAATATATTTTTTTGTTGAATCTGTTAAAAGCGAACTTAAAAAGAGTGCGTAAACTAATTTTAACATGCACATAGTTCATTTAACATTTTAACGGGTTTAATCACTTTTTAAAGTCAACTAATTAGTTGCAACATATTTACTCGCTTTATTTTGTACACATTAATAATATTCTTTAAATTGTTTCCACAAAATCTTACTTTAAAGTAGTTTTATATAATTGGTTTTAGAATATCTGTCTGTACATTTGATCATCGCTATGAGATTGTAGTGGAGTATCCAATCACATCAGCTGCTGGGCTTTGAGTGACAGAGCGGCAGATACAGAGAGTGTTTAAGGGGATGATTATTACTCTCGGTTCCAGTCATGCAAGCCCACACGGCCACTGACAGATTGTGTCGAGTGTTCGTTGAGCTCTTATCACTTATATCAGTCCATCCACCCTTCAGCTCTTCTAACAAACACACACACACACCATCTCCAAATCCCCTTTCCATCCACTGTCAAGAGCACCAGCACATACCAGTCAGGTGCTTTCAACACTCAGAAAACTTGCCATGGAATTCCAGCTCTGTCTTATCTCTGCTGTATGGCACTGCATGTTTTTCATACCTGTCTAAGCTTCCTGTGACTCCAGACATTTCATCCACAGGAAACCCGGGAGAGCCAAGTCTGATTTTTCATACAGTTAGGTATTTTGAATAAAGAAAAAAATGTTTACTGATTACGGCACACAGAATGATCTGTTCTTAATGATCTTAATGTGTTCTGTTAAGGATGATGTTGTTTCTGTAATCAAATTATTAATGGTATTATTAATATTGTCTTTTTCAATGATTTAAAAAAATGTGTGATATTTAAAAGAGCAAGGAAATTTTCACAATATTTCCTATAATACTTGCTTGGAAGAATTATGCATTATAAAAAGTCATAGTTTTTGTGGGTCTACAACAACAGACTGATACGCATGCAAGGTCAAAAAACACTCTCACTGTCTTATAATATGTAATCATTTACCTAATTATCCCAATGACTCCCATATGATTTGTTCAGTGAATAGTTTTTCCAAACCCCTCCTTTCCGTGATGCTTATCTGTGGCGATTGACCCAGTCTGTTGTGATTGGCCTGTGTGTAGCGCATGTTGGAAACAAAACACCCATCACAGTTTATCAAGAGTGTTGTAGCAACATGTAGTCATGGTACAGAATATATGCGTAAGCCCTATGTGATAAAGCTTTATTCATTCATTCCTTCATTCATTGTCTTTTCGGCTTAGTCCCTTTATTAATCTGGGGTCGCCACAGCGGAATGAACCACCAACTTATCCAGCATATGTTTTACGCATCGGATGCCCTTCCAGCCACAACCCATCACTGGGAAACATTCATACACACCCATACACTACGGCCAATTTAGCTTACCCAATTCACCTATAGCGCATGTCTTTGGACTTGTGGGGGAAACCAGAGCACCCGGAGGAAACCCACGCCAACACGGGGAGACCATGCAAACTCCACACAGAAATGCCAACTGACCCAGCTGAGGCTCGAACCAGCGACCTTCTTGCTGTGAGGCGATTGTGCTACCCACTGCGCCACCGTGTTGCAGATTGCTTTATTCTATAACCATAATTCCAAGTAATAGCAATGATACCACCTATTTTATGCGCTTTTTTTGATATGCACATAAAAAACATATGTGCATAAGGATAAGATTTTTGTTCGATAAGAAAAAATGTGCATAAACTACGATGGAAACTCTTAGCAAACAAATTTAAAAAGTCATGTGATTTTGTTATAAGCGATCATAATGAAAATCTGTGTGAATGGACAAACCAAGCGGCTGACCACATTGTTAAAAACATCTAAAGTGTTGTTTTGGTCATTTTAAAACATCGTAACCATTTCAGTATTAGTGTTTTTATAGTAGCTATTAATTACCAGAATTGTCAAGAGCGTGCTCGCGTCCCACGCCTTCAAACGCCACCACGCGTTCATTGCGTGTTAGCATTTGTCTTCTGAGGCGCAAGTAATTTATTAAATAAAGAAAAGATTCACGCAGCTTCTCTACCACAGCAAATTCAGTTGTTACTTTTGTTAATCAGTTAATCAGGAAGGGAGGATTTCGTCTCTTTGACTCATTGGATGGAAATGCTGCTTTATTCGCACACAATATTCCTGTTTTGCGCATACATTTAATTAGCATCTTTGGATGGAAACATAGCAAGTATTAATTGAAACAGTGGCAAAATGCGAACTATTTTGAACAGAGGCACACAGGCTCATCTGAGGTGCATTCTGGTCGGTGCGGCTCAATCTATTGAAATAAAGAAATGAATGGGTTCCTAGCAGTGGTTTCTGCATCCAGTGTAAAAGCACAGCTGATGGTGTCCTAGCAATGACCGAGAGCATAAGCCCCTATTTTCCACATGGATTTAGATGCAGTATATTAATAGTCCCATAGCCAGTCAACCAGAGAGATAGAATTCAGGCTGTAAAAAAAGAGAATACAACACACAACTAAATACATATTTTACATGCAAGAGAGAACAATGAGGCACCACCCGTTTTAATAAACAGGTTGTGAATCAGAAGAAGAAAAAGCTGGGAACTGACAAAGCCCCAGTCCAGGTCTGACAGTCCCATGTACATCAATAGACTTAGGTGCTGATCCTTCCTTTAATAACAAGCGGAACCCACGTTGTAGGTTGCTGAAGCGGTTATCGGTAAAATAACAGTAACACAGCACAGCAAGGTTGGGGCTACTGTGGTATTGTTGTGAAAATTGACTTGAACCATTTATTCCTCATGACTTCATCTCTAGGTGAAAATAGTAAAAAACTATTTTGTTAGTCCAGAGCATATCTATGTCATAATGCAATCCCATCCCCCATAATACACTGCAGTGTTTGAGGGAGGAGGGTTCATGTTTTCCTGGGTCTGTGTGCACAACAAGTGGGTGTGCAAAGTTTCATTCAGACGTCATGACAATACAGCTAAAAACTCTAATGAAGGGCGATTCATATACACTCATTCATATACACGAGTTTATTGTTTTAAAAGAGCGAAACAATAGCTTTATACACAGTGCACTTTCAGACTTAAATCTCAGCTGGATGTTTTAATTCACTTAGAGATAGGTTACACACTGCACAGAAGGTCATTTCCAAAAAAACATATAAGGGGCCCTTTAATTCAGCCAAAATAAAAGAAATAAGACCATAAGAAATATTCAGGAGGGCCTCACAGTGGCGTAGTGGGTAGCACGTTCGCCTCGCAGCAAGAAGGTCGCTGGTTCGAGCCTCAGCTGGGTCAGTTGGCATTTCTGTGTGGAGTTTGCATGTTCTCCCTGTGTTGGCGTGGGTTTCCTCCGGGTGCTCCGGTTTCCCCCACAAGTCCAAAGACATGCGGTATAGGTGAATTGGGTAAGCTAAATTGTCCGTAGTGTATGTGTGTGAATGAGAGTGTGTGGATGTTTCCCAGTGATGGGTTGCAGCTGGAAGGGCATCCGCTGCGTAAAATATGCTGGATAAGTTGGCGGTTCATTCCGCTGTGGCGACCCCAGATTAATAAAGGGACTAAGCCGAAATGAAAATGAATGAATGAAATATCCAGGAGAAAAAATGTAATAAGAAATACTGTGAAATACGCATGTGATTTATTACTTATAGTATAAATTTCAACTTATAGACATCCACAGTTTATTTTTTACAAAAATAAAGGTTGTATGCCCTTATATAACTGCTGTAATATAATTTCGTCCAATTATTATTATTCAAACATATTAAACATTGTACAAAAATAGTTTTTATTATAAATCCACAAGGAATACAGTAGAGATCACAGAAGAAAGCAGCCAGACAAAGAACTGAATCAAACGTAGAAATGTACAAATTTAATGAGGCAAACAAATGGAACATTTATATATATATAGAACAGTTTGCATGTTCTCCCCATGTTTGCGTGGGTTTCCTCCGGGGGCTCCGGTTTCCCCCAGAGTCCAAAAACATGTGGTATAGGTGACTTGGGTAAACTAAATTGTCCGTAGTGTATGTGTGTGAATGAGTGTATGGATATTTCCCAGTGATGGGTTGCAGCTGGAAGGGCATCCGCTGCATAGAATATATGCAGTATAAGATTGCGGTTCATTCCACTGTGGAGACCCCAGATTAATAAAGGGACTAAGCCGAAAAGAAAATTAATGAATGTTTTGTTTATAGTATTGCTGTGGAAATAATTGTTTTGTCATGTGTATTGGTCTAATTAATTTTAATTTAATTTTTTTCTTTTCTTTTTTTTTTTTGATAGATGAATTGTGTGTAAAAAATATCTCAGAAGACACATCTTTGTGACAAAAAAGCATTCTACATAAGGATGGTGGAGTTTGCGGTTGAGTATGCAGCAGACAGAGGGCAGGGAACAGTGAGAGAGAGACTAATGGCCAATTGCAGAATAAGGTCAATACTTCTCCATGGAGTTCGCTCGGTAGGTCCTGCATAGCCTTTGCATAGTTGCATACCCTCATTTGTATGATCTCATTCATACATTTTAGTGAGATTTGCTCATCCCTCAATGAGGAGTAGAGGTTAGGGGTGGGGTTAGAATTAACCACTTTTCTGACAAGGCTGGTTGTGCAAGTGTATAACACATGACAAGTTCTGTGGAGGAGCTCTTGATGTATTCTTTTGTTTTGTGTTTGTTTTATAATTGAAGATGTTAATTCTCCAATTCCCGCCTTTTTTCCTTCAATGAGTGCGCATTTGAGCTATATTTCTACAGTAACATTGCACATATTTTTGACGTAAACCCAAAACACAGATCAAAAAACTCAACAAAGTGGAACATGGAGATCCCAGAGCAGCACAGTTAGAACCCTGAAGTATAAAATGCTCACAATGGGGTTGACTATGTGCAAATGTAGCTGACACTTAAGATAGTAATAATGGTGAAAAGAGCCAAAACAGTAGTAATCAGGTGGAAGAAACTCAGACATGAACTGCCAACAAGGTGTTGGATTTGATGGTTGAGGGCAGCGCTATATGGATGACTGAGCCTGGTGGAATCCCTCTATGGAGCATGGAGCAAAATAGACATGAAGTGTCTGAGGTTTTTTTTTTTTTTCATATTGTCTTTTATTAGTTTTAAAGGCTTGGAGGTTTGAATTGAAATCCAGATCTTGGAGGCCTGAGGTGGACCAACAGGTTCCTTGTAGCAGGATGAAGTTAGAAACCGGAAGAACTGAGGCTCATATACATCCCATATATATACATCATATACATAATTACAAACTTATTGCATTAAAGTGCTTTGTTGACAGAAACAATAAAATGTAGTATCTCATTTGTCAATAATGATATTAAAATTCACTATGCTACATAGTCAGGTGGCTGTCGATTCTAAAATTGTGGTCAAATATGCTTATTCACTATTTATGAAACATAAAATACTCTACAAATTATTATCCATAAATATCAATATGCACTACAAAACAAGTCCATGCTGCTGTTGTGAAAAAAATACAATAATGTCAGCAATCATTTCTGCCCTCCATTATGTTTAAAGTTTATAAATTACTCAACTCGTAAATTTGAGTAACAAAATTATTTCAGTTTCCCAGTGGTAAACAGAACTTCAGAGGCCATGTCCAGTTTCAGATTAGAAAACTTGTATTCATGCTAATTTTGATAACACGTGAAGGCAGTATAAATACTCAAGGAAATACACAGGAGATCACTGGTGAAAATCGAGGTATGTTCAATATGGTTAATATATTTATAGATCTCAAAATAACTTGTAAACTGGGAGTTTTCTGAGAGCTACAACTTGTACCACATGACTGCTGCGCCTCACTTGTAATCAGAGAAAAATAGTGGCACTTCCAGACGTAAAATGTACAGTAATTAAGGCGCAGCCAGAGGAGTGGAGTCCAGAGGTGAAGAAAGGGCAATGACTGACCAAGGCAGAGCCGGAGGGACGAGGGAGCCTGGCAGAGCTGGTGGGCTGACAGTCCATGGGGGAGACGAGGGAGGAGTGAGCCAATGTGGAGCCTTAGGGTCAGAACGCTGAGGTGAAGTCTGTAGCTCAGAGGCTGGAGGCAAGAACGACCCTCAGAGAAACCTGCCCACATAGAGCTTGAGGGTGAGCTGAGGGGCTGTCTGACTGCAGCATGGCTGGAGCTGGCTGACTGGCTGCAGGCAATGGCACATGTGGAGGTGGGGAGGCTGGGTTGGGTTGGGTGGGATGCTACTCACGACTGTGGAGTTACTGTCGTCTGGGGTCTGTGGGGCTAAAAAACTGTTTAGAAACAGCAGACCTGGAACAGAGTTTTTGCTCCTTGGGAACAGCGGGGATGGGTTGACTTTACTCCAGAATCTATGAGTAGCATCTCAGAGGCAGCTCACCCTCAGCAGTGGGGAGGTGGGCGGGGCTCTTGTTTGGTCCCTTGCCAGGACTCCCACAATCGGCGATGTTGCCAGCTCACACACCTGGTCAGATGGTTCGCTGAGCAACTCGCTGTTGATGTTCATCTCTGTCCATGGCGATAACTCATACACCGTGGGTGGATCTCTGTCTGCGGTGGGCTCTGGCAAGCGCTCCCTGCTGTCAGGTAATGTTTGGCTCGTGTCTGGGTCTGGAGTGGCACTGATCTCCGCACAGACAGTGAACGTAGATCCGTTCCTTACCAGTGTCCACTCCACATACGTTGCTAAGTTGCCTCGAGGACCATCTTCGGGTGACGGTGCTCTGCAGGCGGTGTTCAGGCTAGTGTTGTAGCACGTCTTCCAGGAACAGTCTGGTATGATCCTGGAGGTTCCGTTACCCCAGCTCCAGCAGGAGGAGAAGAAATTCAGGACGGTGGGTGGGGTCGATGGGAAACACAAAGGGAAAGGAAAAGAAACACTTAGGAGCAAAAACACTAGAAAATAAATGGAGAAATGAACGCTGCAACTTTTTCTTTGTCAGTCCGGTTTTCTGTCATGGTTAGCTCTCTCACAAAAGCAAGGGTCACAGGAATTATCAAAAACATATAATTATTTACAAAAACACTCACAGGCCAGGAACAGGAACACACGAGGGAATAGGAATGACAATATAATACAGGACAAAGGACTTAACTGAACTCAGTGGTATAAACACACAAGACATAATTTAACTGATTACAAACAGGGGTGCGATACAGGTGGAACTAATGAAACTATGGAATGGTGGGAAAATTTAACAAAGAAATCACATGAAAAAAACAAAAAGCACATGGAACACACAACAGATAAACAACAGGATAATGACATTATGTAATAACATTTATGACCAAACTAAAGACAAACAACTTCCTTTGTGTATGAGTGTGCCCGGCAGGCACACAATGTCATAAGACAATAATATTAGGTTAGATTTAGGTCGTGATGTCGGGTGACCAAAATTCAATGTACTTTGTTTTAATGTCCAATAATGACGTCAAATGATATTGGTATTTGGTTGTTTTTAGGCTGCATTGGTAAGTGACCAAAATCAAATGTCGAGCCGACACTTATAGGCCAATGTCATATTGACGTCAAATACTGACATTTATTCGTCACGTATGGCAACCAAAATCCAACGTCTGATAGACATCATAGTGGTAACGTCCACACAACGTCAAGCTCTAACATCATTAGATGTTGATATTTGGTAGTTTTTAGGTTGCATTGGAAAGTGACCAAAATGCAACGTCTCTCCAACGTTGGACACTGACGTCGGTCTGACGTTGGGTTCTGACGTCAACCCGATTTTCATTTCCACCCAAAATGCAATGTCCCACGGTGTTGGGGTACAACGTCAATCTGATGTCATGTTGACATCCTGTGCCTGCTGGGTGAGCACATCCAAGGAAAAAATCGGCAGGTGCTTGATCAAATCAAACAAAATGAAAACATAAGTAAACAAAATCACCAGTTTAGCTCTCGAAAGACAATTTATTAAGATACTTTTACGATTTAATGACCCAATGAATCCTATTTCTCTTTATTTTAATGACTTCAAGCATAACTTATCTTTGTAACGCTATGTACAGGGCTACAGAATGAGCCTGTGTTGTTTTTTCCTTCATATATTCTTTTGTGTATATTTAGCTTTTCTTGATTTTTGTGTATTTTTCCCACATAATTTCTTGATTGGTTAATTAGGGTTATTATTAGCTTAAGGTGTGATGTGTCTGAAGATATGTTTAAGGTTCTGTAATGCTTCTGTAACCTGACGAAAACCATGTAGGTCAAAAGGTTATAATAAACCATAAGTAGCAGTGTGCCGATTTTGTTTAAGTTATTATAATATTTTCAATTCAAATATACACTCATGAACTAAAGAGGAGACAGTCAGTTATGAATTTTTCACAACCAGCAAAGCTTATTATTATTGTTATGAGGATGATGATGATGATGATGATGATGATGATGATGCTGATTATTATTCATTCATTCATTTTCTCTTCGGCTTTGTCCCTTTATTAATCTGGGGTCGCCACAGCGGAATGAACCACCAACTTATCCAGCATATGTTTTACGCAGCGATGCCCTTCCAGCCGCAATCCATCACTGGGAAACTTCCATACACACTCATTCACATACATACACTACGGACAATTTAGCTTACCCAATTCACCTTTACCGCATGTCTTTGGACTTGTGGGGGAAACCAGAGCACCCGGAGGAAACCCACGCCAACACGGGGAGAACATGCAAACTCCACACAGAAACGCCAACTGACCCAGCCGAGGCTCGAACCAGCGACCTTCTTGCTGTGAGGCGATTGTGCTACCCACTGCCCTCTTATGATTATTATTATTATTATTATTATTATTCATTCATTCATTCATTTTCATTTCGGCTTAGTCCCTTTATTAATCTGGGGTCGCCACAGCGGAATGAACCGCCAACTTATCCAGCATATGTTTTA
>CAIGQW010054073.1:10856878-10880094 GCA_903798125.1 Danio choprae | reverse complement strand
AACGTGCTATCCACTGCGCCACCGTGAGGCCCCATTTTAAAGAAATATCTATGTTTAAAGAGATAAAGGAGTGCATGGTGCATGTGTGCGTGCATGTGTGAGCATGTGTGCATGTGTGTTTGAACAATAAAGAACAAAGCCCTTAAATGGTGTTGAAAGGTGAATCCACAAAATATGGCAATTCATAACCAAAATTTAATTATACTCCTCAGGTGGTTGCTGGGTTATTTCTATCAGCCTGATACAAGAACACATATTGTGCGGTTATGCTAAGCTGGTGGGCAAGGCAGCCCAGGCTCACATTATATAGTGATAAGCCAGTTGGCAGTAGCCAAGCCTCACACATAAGTGTGTCCTGGCCAAATTCCCTCCATCAGCCTCCCAGTCATCCCCATCAACTGAATTGGTTGTATCACTGTCTCTCCTCTGCCTGCAGCTTGTGTGTAGCCCTGTTGTCCTATGGCTGCCGTCAAATCATCCAGGTGGATGCTGTACACTGGTGGTGGTGAGGAGAGTCCCCCTGACATGATTGTAAAGCATTTTGAGTGTATGGCCATACACAATAAGTAAGCTATATAAATGCACATTGCATTACATCAACCATTTACAGCTGATAATTATTTTGTTTCTAGTCCAATCTTAGATTAAGTATTAATATTTTTAAGTAAAATAATCTGCCAATGGGGTACAAGTAATATAATCTTATTTCAAAATGAAAATATTGTAATTTTTCTAACCTCATTGTTAGATTATTTAACTTGTTTTAAGAAAAAACTCACTTTTACTTAAAGCAATCTATTGGTTTTTTTTACGTCACATTTCTTGATTCCAGTTCCCCTACAGTACAGTCCAAGACATTGGACTTGTATTAACTAAATTGGCCCTAGTGTATGAGTGTATGTGTGAATAAGAGTGTGTGTCTGTGTTTCCCAGCACGGTGGTTGTGGCTGGAAGGGCATCCACTGCATAAAATATACACCAGAGTAGTTGGCGATTCATTCCGCTGTGGCAACCCTAGATAAATCAGGGAGTAAGCTGACGAAAAATGAACGAATGTTTCTTGATTTAAGAATTTTTAGATATTTAGACCTGAAATGAGACAAAAAACTGTAACTGAGAAACTTTTTTTTTTTGCAGTGCATGAATAAACTAGGCAGAACTAGACAGTAACCCCATAACCCTGTTAATCCCCATAACTGTAAATATAAATATGCCTTTCCAGGTTTGAAGAAAATGGGATTTCCATGACTAATACTCAAAAAAAAAAAATCTCTTTCTGGAGGGGTTTTCAAAGCAGTTCGAAGTTTGGAAACATAATCACACTAGCGGGTCTGATCGATGATGCACCTGGGATAAAAATGTTTAGGATTTAAAAAATCATTTCTATCTCATCTTTCAGAGGCCTAAAGCTGTTTTAGGAGCGCACACACACACACACACACACACACACACACACACGCACAGAGCGAGAGAAAGAGAGAGAATACGAAAAAAGTTGGGAGATGGGAGGAGATGTAGAGCTGAAAGTCAAAGGCGGAGGACAAGTGAAATAAGACAGAGAGGGGGAGAAAAGGGGGGATGTGAAGAGAGAAACGGAGAGGAGAGAGCTGGAGAAAGAGTGGGAAAGAGGCAGAAAAGGAGAGTCCCTGAGGTCCATTGAATTTCCTCTCTTTCTTCTCGTCCCTTTTTCAAGCCTCTTTCTCTCCCAGGTCTACACAGCTGTTTGGACACCAGGGGCCACTTTTCTACACCCAGATGAAAAAGAGCAAGACTCAAAGCAAACTTGCAGGTAGGCCTGCAAAATCAATTGCTCTTTCCAGCCCAGAACAGAAAAACAGAAGAAAGGGGGAGCACAAGGCACAGAAGTGTGTGTTTGCTTTAGTGTGTGAGTGTGCTGGGTGCGTGCATAAGAGAGACCACATGCACGCCCAATACCAGGAATGATATCTGCTTTTATTGACTTTGTTAAACCATTCTCAATGCTACTTCCTATGTGTTTACAAGACAGTAAATCAGGTCTCATTCAGAGGAATGGAGCACGCACATCCAGGGAAAACCCCCTTGGTGGAGGGGAGAGTAAAATTCGAGACATCCAGGAGCATCCTCAACCTTGGCCTGATTAAAAAATGTTGGCAACAGTTTTCAATAAAATGTTTGTTGACCTTAATCATAAACTAACAGTTTATTAAGTATGACATATATGAATTGTCAAATAAATATGTGAGGATAGAGATTATAAAGCGTATTATAGTTAAAATGTTGATTGACAGTTAGCAAAGCAACAAGACCATCACTTCATTACAGTTCTCCCAAATGAACTCTAACGTCATTTTCACGAAGATGATTCCATTTGTATGAAACTTGTGCAAATTACCTATATTTGAGACACAAAATTAAACCCAGTTGCAGTTATCCATAGCATTATACAACTTGACTTTCTGTACAGAAACAGAATTCTTTAAGAATTACAAGCCTGATCTTACAAGATAACTGTTTTACGCTTTGTATGTTTATTGGCTAAATCTTATATAGCAATACAAGTTCAGTCATACAAAAAGGGGATTTTTAAAAGGAGGCGTGGCACCAAACACCACCCCTAAACCAAACCATCACTGGGAGATGAACAAATCGTACTAAAATGTACATTGCATGAGATGGTACAAATTCATATGAATTAGCCACTAAATCAAAAAGTTATGAATTGGTGTGAGATAGCGCTGGAATTACTGATAAACCTTTTGTGAGTTTGAACAGAAACAAACTTTGCTACCGATGATGTCCTACAGAAAATTCATTTACAGTGACCAAAGCACTCAAAAAGAAATCTTTAGCTCCCTCCAGTCCCCAAAAGTATGCAAACTAAATAATCGCCTCTGCTCTCAAAAATATAAAGAGACAGCTGACTTTAAATAAAAAGGTTCAATTTTCTGTCATTTTAATTTATTTAGTCATTCTCAGTTGTTCGTGATTATAATTCTTTTCCGCATTAAAGTCATAGTTAAGGACACAGTCTTCACTTTAAATTGAGGCATATCAATTTTAAAAGTGCTTGGTTGTTGCAACACAGGCTCATAAGAAAAACATGCCTCAGTCCACAGTTTACGTTTTGTGTCATTGCACGTTTCAGATGACAAATCCACTAGAGGGTGCTGTTTACATTTTTACAAATCTGAGATAGGATCCTTCTTGTACACGTCCATGGGAAGGTGGTGCTTGTGTCATCCAGACCACCTAGCGAACCACTGACCTAAACCCTTCCCTAAAGATAACCAATAGTGGGTTTTTTTTTAAACCAAACATAAGAGAGAAGTGGCTTGATTACCTTGATTTTACAATGCTCAAACCGAGTACTCTGCATCTCAAATGCAACCCTGTACAAAGTCAGCTACCAAGGAAACTGACCATGAACCGAAAAGTTGTCAATACGGAGATATAAAAGTAAGGCAAATGCATGTGATTACAAATTATAGATACCATTTAGTTGTTTTTTGGTAATTTTTTACAGTAGTATTGTACAAAGGACTGCATGAAAATAGCTATTTATTCATCAATAATATTGTCCATATAAATATTATTAGTGTAAAAATGTTGTTGGTGTAATACTGCCCGTAGCGTTCATTTGATCTAGAAATCTTTGTTAGGCCAAAATCAAGAAAGCACATTAAGTTAGTATTTTAGCACTTCTGATTCCATTGTCCAAAAGTTTATTTATATTTGTAGTTTATTTATTTATGTATTTAATTATTGAATTTTTGTTAAATCCCTGAAATAATCATTATCATCAGTAATGCTATTTTATGATTTTTAAAGGTTTTACCTATAGAGTTTCTCTATAGAGTTTGCCGAAGATATTAAAAGCAATCACACCATTTTTTACAGCCTTGTTTGATTTTGCTAAATTCTTTAATTCAGTTGACTTAAATTTCTTTATATAGGCATGAGAATAACCACAAATTAACATTCCTTAGTTTTTTCTTATGAGTTACTTACAGCAGGGTTTATTGTTATATCTAATGTTATTATAATAATGTTTATTGGATTGTTGCAGCACGCTCGCCTCACAGCAAGAAGTCGCTGGTTCGAGCCTCGGCTGGGTCAGTTGGCGTTTCTGTGTGGAGTTTGCATGTTCTCCCTGTGTTGGCGTGGGTTTCCTCCGGGTGCTCCGGTTTCCCCCACAAGTCCAAAGACATGCGGTATAGGTGAATTGGGTAGACTAAATTGTCCGTAGTGTATGAGTGTGAATGGGTGTGTATGGATGTTTCCCAGAGATGGGTTGCAGCTGGAAGGGCATCCGCTGCGTAAAACATATGCTGGATAAGTTGGCGGTTCATTCCGCTGTGGCGACCCCAGATTAATAAAGGGACTAAGCCGAAATGAAAATGAATGAATGAATGGATTGTTGCAATGCTTATTGTGAACATTCTATATCTCATTATGTAGTTTCACACAGATAATAATACTTGAATTGGCTGAAATCTTAACATTGTTTCAGTTGATGAGAAATGTTTTCTTTTTTAATTTTAAATTGAAGTTAATTTAGTAAAATCTAAAATGTAATTTTATACTGTAAAAAGTATAAGAAACACGTTCAAAACTGCTACTACAACACATTCAAACTCTGCAATGACCACTGAATTCAGCAATTTTCATTTAGAAATTCTTCCTGACCACCTTTCATACACCCTAGCACAAATGCACACGACATTGTATGAAGTCATTCATTCATTTTCTTTTCGGTTTAGTACATTTATTAATCAGGGGCAGCCACAGTGCAACGAACCGCCAACTTATCCAGAATATGTTTTAGGCAGCGGATGCCCTTCCAGCTGCATCCCATCACTGGGAAACACCCATACACTCTCACATTCACACACATACACTACAGACAATTTAGCTTACCTTTGTCTTTGGACTGTGGGGGAAACCGGAGCACATGAAGGAAACCCACGCGAACACTGGGAGAACATGCAAACTCCACACAGTAATGCCAACTGACCTACTTCTTGCTGTGAGGCAACAGCGCTGCCCAATGCGCCACTACGCCACCCATATGAAGTCATATGTAAAAAAAATGCAGACAAGTACATCGTTTATAATAATTTCCACACATTGTCAGTTTCTGCCTAATCTTCAAAGAATAGTAAGAAATCCTATCTTTAAAAACAGCTTTTTTGGAGTCACAGTCCAGTTGCAATTATGGGTTGTCATTGTCAATAACGGCTTCTCTAAACATTGTAACTGATAAGGCATTAGTTAGATTTACTCCTAGCACCAAAACTCTCACCGAACTTTTTGTAAAGGTTTTTAAAGACAGATTCCTTGTGCTAAAAGCATTAACACATGTCTGCTATCCAGGCGGTTACAGTACAATCACAGCTGAATTCAGTGTGTTTAGAAGAGTCTCTGACAGTATGCATCATCCAAAAGCGCACATTGTGATTAGTGTTACTGGATGACACCTGTGATCTAACTCCAACTTTATTTCCACATTCAAGGCACATTCCGTTTTATTTTCCTCCATGGTGTCTACCTTTCCACAACTGCTGGTGTGTGTTTTTATGTTTGGCATCAACCAGAGTGAATAATACTCTATCTAATAGAGTGGGCTCATATTAGCTGCTTCAGACATTTACTCATTCCCTTCTTCCTCTAAGAATAACCAAAGGTCTTGTGCCAAGGTTCTTGTTTCACTCTTTCTTATACTCTTGATTTTCCTTCTGCTATTTAGAAGGACAGGCACAACGTCTTGGAAGAACATCAACCACTCAATGACCAGACGTCAGATGGCAGATCTGGACCAGACCTAAGAAAGTCTATGGGAAAAGGGTTTGGATTAAAACATGGCTGTGATATTAAAATGCACCCTCGGGTTCCCACAAATTTGACTAAAGCATGACGTTTGGTTAACCACTGCTGAATTATGTTGGCTTTTTGACCACAATGAGCTAGAGAGAGGGAGAACAAGAAAGAAAACAAGCTCCTCATCCTGAACATTTTACACTGTGGGGGGTTTTCAAAAGCTATGTAAAAGGACAGGGACAAATAAAGGAGAAAAGAAGGCTTTTCACATTATGCTTATCATCAATTCATCCATCTAAACAACCAGGGGTAAATAAGCATTTCACACTTGTAATTGAGAAGGAGGGATAACACCCATTCTTTACCCAATTAATGGTATAAAAATCTGAATCAGCGTTAGATCAATTGTTGCAGTGTTAACTCAGTGTAATTGCAATACAAAACACTTATGGGCAAACCCAACTATTGGGTTAGAAAGTGTAATTTAATTGAAAAAAACGAACCCAATGTTGGGATAAAAACTATATTTTTTTCGAGTGTACTATTAGAATGTAAGAACACCTGCAGAAACAATGCTTGCAAATAACCATTGGGTTAAAAAATGAAATGTATTGGAAGCCATAACCCAGCATTGGGTTTATGTATTTGACCCAACACTAGGTTAAAGGTTTGTCCTTATTTGACCCAGTGTTGGGTTAAAAGTACAATATTTTTTTGAGTGTAGTGTTAGAATGTAGGGACAGAAACACTGCTTGCAAATAACCATTGGGAATTATTCATTCATTCATTCATTCATTTTCTTTTCAGCTTAGTCCCTTTATTAATCTGGGGTTGCCACAACGGAATGAACCGCCAACTTATCCAGCATATGTTTTACGCAGCGGATGCCCTTCCAGCTGCAACCCATCACTGGGAAACATTCATACTCATTCATACACACACTCATTCATTCATTCACACACATACCCTACGGACAATTTAGCTTACCCAATTCACCTATAGCGCATGTCTTTGGACTTGTGGGGGAAACCAGAGCACCCGGAGGAAACCCACGCCAACACGGGGAGAACTCCACACAGACTCCACACAGAAATGCCAACTGACCCAGCCGAGGCTCGAACCAGTGACCTTCTTGCTGTGAGGCGATCGTGCTACCCACTGCGCCACCATGAGGCCCCACTGGGAATTAGAAAGTGTAATTTAAACGTTCTTGAAAAATAA
Source organism: Danio choprae (assembly GCA_903798125.1). Lineage (NCBI taxonomy): Eukaryota > Metazoa > Chordata > Actinopteri > Cypriniformes > Danionidae > Danio > Danio choprae. The sequence continues at coordinate 10,873,074 of CAIGQW010054073.1, read as the reverse complement.
AAACAATGCTGGGTTTGACCATATTTCACCCCCAAAAATGTATCTATGTTTTTGAGTGTAGTGTTAGAATGCAGGGATAACTGCAGAAGTGCCGCTTGCAAGTAACCATTGGGTTGGAAAGTGTAATTAATGTTTTATTGAAAAAGGAAAACCTCAATAGGGTTGTCCATATTTAAACAAAATATTTGTTTGAGTTTAGTGTAAAATGAAGGGACAACTGCAAAAACACTGCAAGTAACCACTGGCTAAACAAAGTGTAATTTAAATATAATTGGGAAAAAAAACAGTTGGGTTTGTCCATATTTGACCTTATAGGTTAAAAACAAAATATTTATTTGAGTTTAGTGTAAAAATGTAGAGATAACTGCAAGAGAAACTGGTAGCAAAGATTTAGGATTGCAGTGTGAAAGGTCAGATTATGAATACCAACACTATAAAGAATTTTATCAATAAAATAATACATTTCTTAAGCAGCTGTTATATATGTTTGTTTGTTTTTTCTTTTAAATACATTTTTAGGAGGCTCTTATGCTTTCTATACAGTGACTAAAACACCATACTGTGTGTGAAAAAGCATGAAAGTCATATAAGGTGAGGTAAGGTGAAGTGAGGTCTCAAAAGCCAAGGAAAACAAAGAGAATGTTACAGATACTGTGCATACAAAGCATATACTGTAAAAGTAGGCTACCAGCGGTGGACAGTAGCAAAGCATTTTTACTTTATTACTCTACTTATGTACAGTTTTCAAATATCAAAACTTAATCAAATTATTTTTATTTCAGGAAACTTTTACTTTTAATTCATAACAATCCAAAGTATAATAGGTAACACTTTATTTATTTTAAACATAACTCACATTCTAACCCTAATGTAATTAATTAATATTACTTGATTAACTAAATAGTGACACTGTTAAAGACCACCTTAAAAATAAAGTGTAACTATAATATTGTACTTTTTACGATATTATACAGTAACTTTTTATTGGAACTTTTTAAAACAAAAGTTATTTTTGAGCATAATTGTGTGCCATTCAAGGACAGTGATGTGAGAGTATGATTATCTTGAACTGATTCAGAAATTGTATCGAATAATTATTTAGTGAACTAGACTGATCCTACATTGCATTTGTTCTGGATTGAACAACTGATTCAAACCTGATAAAAGTTAGTCTCTAATAAATGTTTACTTAATTCACAAGCCTGACTCAAAATGTTTTTAATCATATTTAGGTCTCAGCTGTGAGTTGTTTATTAACTACATCTGTAAAAGCCCACTGTAACATGCATATGCGTGTAATAATTATTGAACATGTTTTGTTTGTTTGTTTGTTTTAAATCAGTGGCCACATAATTTCCTTGTTCCCATACAGTATGTTTCAGCACATACTGGATATAAAAACTGGTGCTTAGTACTGGCATAGTATTCTCTCTAAAATATTAACAATATTTTATATATAATGTTTATGTTTGTCAGCGTGGATTTACATTCATTTACTCATGTTTATACTATATGGTTTGTTATTTTCATTTGTTTTATTAGTTTTATTAACACTTGAATTATTAGTACAGTTCGAATTATTTAGTACAAATGACTGTGTATGACATGTTTTTTTTATAATTAACTGATTAATAATAATCCATTAATGAGTTTATTTACTTTTAATACTTAAATACATAATTGTGACTTTTTTATTAGGATATCTGTACTTTTGCTCAAGTACTAAATCAGGTCCATAATGACAAGTTAAACCAATGAATTTAAGTGTAAAATACATTTTTCATTCATTCATTTTCTTTTCGGCTTAGTCCCTTTATTAATCTGGGATCGCCACAGCGGAATGAACCACCAACTTATCCAGCATATGTTTTACGCAGCGGATGCCCTTCCAGCTGCAACCCAGTACTGGGAAACATCCATACACACTCATTCACACACATACACTATGGACCCAATTCACCTATACCACATGTCTTTGGACTGTGGGGAAAACCGGAGCACCCGGAGGAAAACCCACACGATCACAGGGAGAACATACAAACTCCACAGAGAAATGCCAACTGACCCGGCTCGAACCGGTTACCTTCTTGCTGTGGTGCGATTGTGCTACCCACTGCGCCACCATGACGCCCCTACATTTGATTACATTGTCTTTATTGTTGTAGGGATTTTCAATGTATTGGCAAAAATGGTATTGGAAAAGATCAATGTGAATCTTGTGGGTTTGAAAAAACCAACACAGTCTAACGGGCAATTTGTAAATTGTTTTTATTTAGTTGCTTATTTGAATTTGTACAGTTTAATTCATAAATTTTAGTACAAACTGGGTTTAGAGTTTATATTTTCATATGACTGAAATTGTATGAATTCCTACAAATAGCCTTTTTTTCACCAATCCATGATGCTGAAAAAAATGATTTAACAGATATGATCCTTTAATAGGACAAAATAATTGATATCAATGATTTGAACAATAAATAAATGTTGTTAGAGTATTTTTCACCATTACTTCATGTGAAGTAAATGAACATTTACTTACTACTTAATCACCCTCAAGTTGTTTCAAACCTTTATGAGTTTCTTTGTTCTGTTGAACACAAAAGAAAATATTTGAAGAAATATTTTAATCAGGTGGCACGGTGGCTCAATGGTTAGCACTGTCACCTCACAGCAAGAAGGTCGCTCATTCGAGTCCCGGCTGGGCCAGTTGAGATTTCTGTGTGGAGTTTACATGTTCTCCCTGTGTTGGGTTTCCTCTGGGTGGTCTGGTTTCCCCCACAGTGCAAAGGTATGCAGTATAAGTGAATTGGATGGACTAAATTGGGCGTAGTCTGTGAATGTGAGAGTGTATGGGTGTTTCCCAATACTGGGTTGCGGCTGGAGAGGCATACGCTGCGTAAAACATATGCTGTAATAGTTGGCGGTTCATTCCACTCTGGCGACCCCTGATAAATAAGGGACTAAGCCAAAGGAAAATGAATGAATGAATGAATGAATGCATATTTTAACCATTGACTTACAGGTTTTCAGCTTTCTTAAAAGTACCTTCTATTGTGTTCAACAGAAGAAAGAAAGTCAAACAGGTTTGTAAATGATGACAAAAGTTTTAACTATCCCTTTACTGTAAAGCGTTGAGACATTTGCTATGAGTAATATTGCAATGCTGCAAAAGTAACCACAGAAAGAGGATAGTAAATCACATAAAAGTTACTGTGCTCATAAATATTTGCATATTATAAACATGATCTCAATCAAACAAGCACTCTCAGTGCTCTTGTCCTCAACATATTTGCAAATACGCATTCAAATCTAAGAAACCATCTGAGCAAATGTGTCAAACGCAAAAATTGAGTGTAATATCTGAGATAGGACCTGACTAACTAGTGCGCTGAATCATTCCAGGTGGCAAAATGACTTGTGGCCATGTCCCTCTGGAACTAATCAATCAGGTTCATTCTCACCCTCTAAGCCAGCACACAGACTGATATGAGTGATTTATGGGACAGAATTAAACCAATACTAATAATGGCATTTTCTATGCTGCTTAACAGCTGGTTTGTCGCTCCTATGTGTGCTCAAAGGTGCGAAAATTACTCTTTTTTGGGGGGGTTTTCAGTCATTCATGGGAATTAAAGTCTCCGTCTGAGATTCGTGGTACTTGCAGTCATCCGTGTTATGGTCAAGGCAGAAATAAAGCATTTATGTGAAGGCGGGGAGGGGGAAAAAAGCCTATTAGCAGATGAAGACATCTCAATATGCATTTGATACAGTACAGTACAGCAATACATCCCAGTCCATTGATCAGTGGCTATTAAAGCTTTGTGACAGATCAGGAGACATGACGATATTATATGACCTTGATATATTACATTGTCATTTACAAATACGGAAACTAAGACTGTTCAAATGTGTGTTAAACGCTTTGTTTTCTGTTGGATCCAATGTATCAAAAGGGTTAGGAGGAGCACTTGACAGCACATGTCTAACCATTAGATGTCGAAAACATCTAACGTCCAGATCTCTCATGGAGCATATATTACTTACACATGTAGTGTGTAAATGAAAAAAAGAAAACTGGGGTCACCAAAAAGGCACAGTGAAGCAAAGTCTTACAGGCAGCCAGGGAATAGACTAATGTAGCTGTATATGTTCTGGAGTGGATAGCAGAGTCTGTGCAATTTCCCCCCACCTTTTCAAACAAAAATTCCAGTTAGGGGCTGGATTATATATTTCTTTGGTTTGAGCTTGTTGGGAATTATACTGTACTTAAACCAGTGACAAGAATGATAAATATGGCAGATTATGTGAATGATGAATTATTTAATAAGTATTAAGTGTGTCATCATTTCAGAATGTCAACATAAACGTACCTGGAAAATGTAAAGCGTATATTTAGATCAGTGATTAAGTGGTAACAATGTAACTTTCAGGTTGTTATATTTTTGGTGAAAGAAAAAATAAACATATGTTATATTTCTGGGTTCAGTTGTTACCGAATACTGGAAAATATTAGTAGTAATTGTAATATGATCTGTAAACCAGTCACAAGTGTCAAAGTGGTTCAATTAAAAAAACAAAACACTAAATCACCTGAAAACTGACTTAATCAGCTTTCCATTGATGTAGGACAATATATATGGTCGAGATACAATTATTTGAACATTACCAATCAAAAAAATATAATTATATTTATGAAATATGAATGTTTTTATTATTCTAATGTTTTTTGTTGTTGTTGTTATTGTTGTTGTTTTTGCATACACTAAATATTAATCATTTTGATTCATGGCACAATGTATTGTTTGCTATTGCCAGATTTTACTCATGAAACATAAGTCAAGTTTTCTCATTAATCTAATTTGTCATAAATCTATTATAACATTCATACATTTCTGTGAAATGCTTTGTTTTATTTCATTAACAATTATTCCGACACTAATGATTTTGCAATGTTTACATTACTTGTAGGCATAAGAAAGACCATAATTAATACTACTACTACTACTACTAATAAGAATAATAATAAAAGAGCAGTATAATGATAGCCCTTTTAAATTTTATTATGCAGGCCTAGTAAATATTGTGTGCGTTGTGATGATTTTTGCTTTTCTTACAGTGATTTGACAAACTCTATAAAAACATCAAATATTTAGAGCACAGTTTTGACCACACTTGTAAAAATGCAATTCTTCTGTATCTTCATTTGATCAAATGTTTATAACCAACAATGATAATCACATGAAATAAATAAATAAAATGAACAAATATTAATTAACAGGATGTATTAAATTCAAATTATTACAGCACTGAACCAGCATCAATTTATGATTTTTATTTATTTATTTATTTTTGTTTAAATGAAGTAGAAAAAACGTATTTAATGCGATAGTAAAGTAAAGGTTTCCACTTCTTACAGTGCAACAAATGTGAATCCACTTGTAATCCAAAAAAGTTTCAATTCTTTATTTGCTAAACAACTTTGTTGTTCATATAAATGAGACTAAAAGTCAGTTGTGTGTGTGTGTGTGTGTGTGTGTGTGTGTGTGTGTGTGTGTGTGTGTGTGTGTGTGTGTGTGTGCGTGTCCCTAACTGATTAAACTCCTTTTGAAATGGTTATATGACTCTTTCTTCCTCGGTGAAGGGTTTTAAAGGGTGGGAAGGCGCTTCTGTGGAGGTAACGAGATTCACTACACGTGAAGAGTGGGTTTGACATTGAGAGTTTGAAAGTGGACAGAGACGCAGTGGGGTTTGTGCCTCCCAGCTTTCCGTCAGGGAAATATCACCGTTTACCAACCTTAAAGTGACTTCAGAGTCTTCCCGTGACATGTACATCAGCACTGGAAATACCTTGAGGAAACCATGTAAAAGTTTCAGCATGGGCGCGCGCATGTTGTCGGATCTTGCCGGTGAATTTTTATGAAGAATATTTTATTTTACTTATCTTCATCGTTATCATGAATTATGTTTTTGAGAACAGTCGCCTGATGTGCTTGGACTTTCAGGAATAAAAATTACTGGACGGAATCATTTGACATGGAATCAGTGGATGAATAAATCATATTTCCGATACTCGTAGACTGTCATTTGTCCTGTTCATTTATCGTCATATTTGCTGATGTCCGATGGACCGAGCATCTTCATTCAGTAATATACACGAACAGAGGAATTGATGAAGCACTTACCGTTTCGGATGATTATCAGACAGGGTTTGGAAATCTCACAATGAGGCTGAAATCATCGAGGTTAGGCTACCTGTAAGTACACCACTTAGATAGACATTTATATAGTTTATATATTTTCGTACAAACTGTAAAAAAATAAAACATCTTTTTTTCCGCCCTCAGATTTCTTCAATTCATGACTCTGTGTTTTTACACTCAGGTAAGTTTTTTTGTTTGTTTGATTGATTTTGTTTCACAAACATAATCTGTGAAAATGTGAAAATTAAATATTATTAATTACAATTGTATTGGTGCTAGTGAAAACAAACTCTGAATATAATTATCAAAATATCTGAATCAGCAGGTTGTTTCATTTTATTGTTTCAACATCCAAGAATTTTTTGTTTTACAAATGAATCAGCAGGATGGCTGTATCACAACTTTCATTTCTATGTGATCCAAAAAGACTCACCAGAATAAGGCATGTGTGACAATGACAAACACTGTCTGTTAGCATATAGTTTATGCAGGCTATTTCAATATTTGTTCCCAAATTATTGTGTTGCTTTTAAAGAAATGTTTCTTTTATGTTTAATATTTGCAAATAAAGGAAAATGAGGGTGAGGTGGTCATACACAATAATAACCACTAATAATTACTTTCATTTTCCATTGTATATCAGTACTTAATTTTGGCACTTTTTGCATCTGACATTAATTTTTACTCTTTACAGTTATTTCAGATTTTAATACAATTCCTTATTTATGTACAAAAATGAATCAAAGTCATGCAATTCAAAGCAAAACTCTGTTCAAAGCTAATGTTCTGAGTCACAGGCATTAAAACAAAACAAAACAAAAATGTTACAACACTACTCAGTCTCTCCTACAAATATTTTCCAGTCAAGCATCGGCAAGATATAGTGAAAGTGATACAAATTTACGCACATTAATCATGTGATCTTATATGTGCGCAGTAAATGTGTTATAACCGTGCAAACAACTCATTATTAATAGAGTCATTGGCAAATTGTCAAACATCTTGAAAAGACGTGAGCCCCTCGCTTTAAAGGTAATGGCTCTAACATGTGGGCACGGCGCATGACTGGCTTACAAAAGAAAATCATTATGGGAATGGCCCGTGAGACTGGGGTGAAAGATCATTGTTGGTCGAAACGACCCATCATTGGCATCTCTTTTAGAATGTGGATAGCGCACTTGCCCCAGAAATGCCAGCCAAATGCAGCCACATATGGAATCATTTGAAAATCAATCGATGAGAAAAAAAGTTGCAGTTCATATCGTTATTCGAGAATACATTTCATATGCTACACGTTAAATAATCAGAATATAGTTCTGCTGTTTTAATATAGTTCTGCTGTTTAACAAATCTGCATGTTCTTCTGTTTCATTTTTTAAGATGACCATGCAGTCCATCTCTTTGCCTAATTTTAAGCACCATGTAACGGAGCAGAGTCGTCTATCAGACAGGATGAGTCGGAGATTAACAAGGACTTATCAGCTCTATAGCCGAACCAGCGGTAAACATGTACAAGTCCTGGGTAATAAGAGGGTCAACGCCAATGGAGAGGACGGAGATATTCATGGCAAGTCACAGTCTTTTAAGACACACATCATTTTTCTTTGTCATCTGCAAACAATATAACAGAACAAGTCAGTTAAGCATATTATTTCAGGTTACTTTCAAGTATATCCAGTAAATGACAATGCCAAAAGGTAACCTGCAAAGCTTGAAATGGATTCTATATTGTTGAGTAGGGGGATCTCAAGAGAAACCCGTTATGGTTCTGGAAAACCCATCAGTACTCATCTTACCTCTGCCGTCTTAACATTTCCTGAATAGTTCTTCATATAATAAAGAGTTGTAGAATAGAAATGTGACATATCGCTTTCTAACGTCATTATTTTTCCTCTTTTGTGACTTGCAAAACAAATGTTTATTGCAAATGTTCCTATATTATGTGTGAAGCAAAATGATCTAACATTTCAATCACTTGTTGAGAGTAATTTGCTTCAAAATGAGATGTAGTTTATGCTAAGTAAATGGTCGACATATGATTCATAGTTAAGGTAATGTGAAGCCAATCTTATTTTTTATTAGAACTCAATGTCATTTTTAAACCTATACAGTAGGGCACCTGTTTTAAGTGAGCCTTGGCATTTCTTCTCCAAACAAAACAGTGGTTAGGATCCCGTCCGCTGGGAATGAATTCCTGTCACCAAAGTATTTCTGCATGTCTAGCCATCTTTCCACTCGTGCAGTCCATCCACTTTGCCCACTTTTTTGGAGGGTCATTTTATGAGGAATTTTCATAGCTTTACAACTCAAGGTATGAGTCAGTTTATGAAGAGAGATGAGGTCAGCGACATTGCTTTATACCCTTCTTTGTTACTCCTATTCTTTGTAGTCTTGGCCTAACACACACACACACACACACACACACACACACACACAGACACACACACACACACACACACACACACACACAGGTTTGTTTTTGTGAATCTTTGGGACATTCCATAAGCCTACTGGTTTTAATACTGTAAAAACAGATTTTTCAGTTACCCACATAAAGCTTTTATTTTTTTTACTTTCTCAAGAAACAAAACTCACTCTGTATGATTTATAAGAATTTGAAGAAATGGGACAATGTCTTCATAAGTCACCTTCTCTTTGTAATACCTATGTCATTATACAAATGTGCGTGCTTAAATGTCTCACACACACACACACACACAGACGCATCTAGGCTCAATATTGGCATTTTTTCCTCACTGTGTCCCAACCCAGACTACATTACAATAATGCAAATATCAGAACTCCCCAATACACAATCACATGCATCTTTCTTTATCATTTGTGTATATCACCTGAAAGTAAATTGAAAAAGTAACAGGCTTTTAATATTTCCAGCTAAACTTGTTGTGGAAACTGACACATTTGGAAGCCGGGTTCGAATCAGAGGAGCAAAAACAGGATACTATATTTGCATGAACAAGAAAGGCAAGCTCATTGGACGGGTGAGTAAATTAAGTGTTTATTTTCAAGCTACCTTCCTTTAGTTTAAAAACAGACTAGTAGACCACCTTGATTGCCAGGGAAACTGATAAAAAATGTGCACCTTTAACGCAAGTCACTTTGTATAAAAATGTTTACCAAGCAGCATTACTCATATGATGATATATAAAATACAGACAACTAAATTGGCTCTGACCGTATTGCAGGTAAACCTATCATGCCCTGTGAGCAGAACTATGTCTCATAAATCTCTCAGTCTTGAATAGCAGATTTCTGAGTTTGTCATTTCAGTCGTCCCCTGTCTGTCTCTTTTTGTTCCCAGAGGAAGGGCCGTGGCAGGGATTGCATATTCACCGAGATTGTTCTGGAAAATAACTACACGGCTTTGCAGAATGCCAAGTACAAAGGCTGGTATATGGCCTTTACACGCAAGGGTCGACCCAGGAAAGCCATGCAGACCCGGCAGCACCAGAGAGAGGCCCACTTCATGAAACGTCTTCCTCGAGGACACCTATTAACAGAACAGAAGCCCTTTGATTTAATCCCATATCCCCTCAACAAGAGGACTAAGCACCATCATCAGCGCGCAAGCGTTAATTGAGCAGTGTCTTATAATGGAGTGCTATCTTAATTTGAGTTTATCTAATCTTTGTGCATCCAGAGTTTAATGGACATCACAGCAAAGCAATGTTGTGTATAATTTAAAGAGTATGTACAGATGAATGACTGTTCTAGGAACTGTATGTTCTGGGACAACGACTAAACTCATGACTGAACAGAGGACAATAAGCCTTGTAATAATGCAACACATCTCTGGGAATGAAACAAGACAGCAGAACATACAACTCATAAACACTCTCAGAAATCTGTGCAAAACCTCGGAAAACTTTGTACCTTTTTTCTAGCTTTAAAAAGTCTTTTGAAGAACATCTAAAAACATTTTCCATTAAAATGACTTTTTGTCAATGGAAAAGTTCCATGGATGTTCACCCACGAATTAAAAATAATTACTTACCCTCATGTTGATCCAAAACCCTGATACCTTCGTTCATCTTCAGAACACAGATAAAGATATTTTCAAAGTCCACAAGGTACCAAAAACATTGTCAATATAGTCCATGTGTCTTCCGCATATAAGCCAGATGCCCAAGCCACGTATGAGTTCCTCTGTTTGAAACAAAGTACAGGCTCATCTGAAATATACATCATCAGTGTGACCACGTGCTATACAAGTGTGCATACAGAGCATGTGCGTGCTATACTGACACGGAGAAGAAGAACGTCCAAAATATCTTAATTTGTGTTCCAAAGATGAACTTCTGAGGTTTTTTTTTGAATGATATAAGGGTATAATTATAGACAGAATTTTTATTTTTGTGTAAACTATCCCTTTAATTGCACCAGAGATTCCTATGGACCCTGTATTTTTAAGAGTGTCATGTACCAATATGCACCTTTAATGGTAGATTAGGCGCAAAGTCATCCCAGTGAAAAGGTAACCCTTATAGTTTATAATTTTAAATTTTATAAGGTAACCCTTATAATTTTTGCACATTATTTTCTGACAGTGACATGGCAGCTACCTACTGATGACCCCAAACATATGCAGATACACACAGATTCCACAATGTGTAGGGATATTATCAAAAGCATCTTTATTGTTTGTACATGACTATATATTTTTATTGGAAGATTGTAAGATACTTAAAAAATGAAAATATTTATTTTAGAGCGTGTATTAAATTCATGTAAATGTATTGATTTAACCAGTTTTGGAGTGTGAGATTCATTGACTCCCCGACGTCTTTTGTGGGAACTTCGGACGGTGATTAATTCTCCTCCTTTGAGATGCACTTCTACGCTGCATTTGCTTTGAAGGAGTCAGCGATCATTAGCTGACAGGTCGAATTCTCCTTCTCTCATAGATCACGCTGTATGTGTGTGGGCACATCAAGAACACGAGCACGAGAAGTGTGGGTTAAAGTCGAAGGCCTCCAGGAACACAAGTCGGCCAAATTGGGAGCCAGTTTCTTTCAGAGTCAGGCTTATTCAGTTGACAACAACAGCAGCCTGAGAGAAACCTCAAGGGCATGCTCGGGTCTATTGAAGAGGTATACCTCCAGGACCGTATAGCTGTTGTTATGTTTTTGGCCCAGCAGTCGAACTCCCAGAAAAAGAGGCCTGAGCCTCAGATAACTGTGAGGCAATATCTGTGACAGGCCAGTCTCGATTGAATGTGCTCAGCAAGTGAGACTGGGCCTTTGAATAGCTCGGGCCTTTCGCTTTAGAAGAGATGAGGTCAACCCACCATTGCTGTCCCAAACAAAGGTTACCACCGTGTAGTTGCATTTCTGCGACCCGCGCACCGTAACCCTCTGATCAAATGCTCCCTTTGTAGGCGCCGTAGAAAAGAAACATGTTATACAATGGTGGACCTGAATAATAACACAAGGAGGGGTCAGCTATCAAAAAAAGAAGCCCAGTCACACAGAGGGGGTGAGGAGAAACCAAGAGCGACTCGGGGGGGAGAGAAAACGTTCAGTGGGGGTGTTATGGGTTGAGATGTGGGCGAGAGGGGCTGAAAGAGGGCAAATGGCTGGGAAGAGGCAAAGAGGGGCACAGACGAATGAAAAGGGCCAAAAAAGAGTGTCTCTCTGTTGAGGCAGTTGAGCATGACCATTGAGGCCTCAGGATGGGGAGGGAGAAAGGGAAGAAGAGACACTGAACAAAAATCACAGCACCAAGCTCTTCACCCTGTCGCCTTTTTCCCAGGACTTCTGATTTGTCAGTTGGCCCTTGGACTGCATCCACGTGCAGAGCGATGCTTCGGGCACAGAAGCATCTAGAAAAGCATTTGATTGACCTACTAAAACTCTTTAAATTGGTGCTTTGTTCTGTTCGTGTCAAAAGACCGCCTTGCAAAAACTAGGACTGCATCAATCAATAAATCAAACTTCATTACTGAATTTGAAAAATAATAGAAATGTAAAATATGTTTGCATACCTTCAATAAAATGGCAATATCATTGTTTTAAAAATACAAATATGTAACTATTACAACAAAATTTGATGAAGGCATATTTGACACACATAAAATAGTAATTGCAGGTAATTCGATGGACATTGCGCTACGCAATTCCTCACAGTATGGTAACCGAAGACTGGAATACGCTACATAACTTTAAATCTGAAGCTTGCTGACTTTGTGAATGGTTAAAACAAGGTTCCTCAAATCTTCCCCTGGAGGACCACTGCGCTGCCAAGTTTAGCTCCAACCACATCAAGCTCAACTACCTGTGATTTTCTAATGATTCTGGAGACATTGATTAGCATGTTCAGGTATGTTTGATTAGGTTTAGAGCTAAACTCTGCAGGAAAGTGGATCTCATTAGCTTGATTTGAGGATCCTTGGGTAACAAAAATTAACTGGGTTTCAATTTACGTTAAATTACTGATGATGATACACTGCCCAGTCATTCTAAACAAGAAGGGTACAACAAATATGTGTTCTGAAATATGTTTGAAACTTAGTGAAATTAAAGTCTGTACCTATCATTCATGTGCATTCGATGGAATTAGTCCATTTTGACTGCCACAAATCTCATTAACAATTGTTGACTAGTAGCTAAACTCAGAGGAATTTCAAACTAACTGATGCACAAACATAGACAGATTTTCCAATGGGCATTATGGACACAGACCAATGCACACTTGGGGCCCATGCAAGAGAAAGAAAGAGATCTCTAATTTCAGTGTTATGATTTAGGCTAAGTGCAAATACCTCACCTTGTTGGCACATAATTGTAAATGAACCAAAGGCTTCAAATTCAGCTAATTTATCAAGTGTAGTAAAATAAATGAGAAAATAACTTACATTATTTACGTTAACTTTAAATCAGACATCTACCAAATAAATACAAATAAAATAAATACTTTCTTTCCTTTGGCTTTCCCCACAGTGAAATAAACTGTAAATTTCTCTAACAATTGTTGCCACAACCCAGCACTGAGAGTACAAACCTATGGCCAAGTTATTTTATCCAAATCACCTATACCACATGGTTGCTTTTGACTGTGGGGCAAACCAGAGCACCTGGAGGAACCCCACATAAAAACGGAAAGAACATGCAAAAAGAAAGGCCTCCTAGTCCAGCCGGGTCTCCAACCAGTGACCATCTTACTGCGAGGCAACCATGCTAACCACTAAGCCACTGTCAAATCAAATCATGCTAACCACTTAGTCACTGTCAAAAAAAATATTAAAATGAACTTTTTTTTTTATGTTACGGACAATATGAATTGTCAAGCTGCTCTTCAAAAACATGCCCTTCTTTATCTGAATATGCTTCAATATGTTAAAGTCAAAATTTCTAAAAACTCAAGGTGAATGATGTGAAAACTGAAGTCCAAAAATGAGCCACCACCCAACATTTGTTTTTGTTTTTTTACAAAATTATGCATTGCTAAAAATGTCAAAAATCAATCATTCGCTTCAAAATGCTAACTGCATTAATAACAGATCACTCTTATAGGACCCTCTAATTCACTTTAACCTACAGATAACAGTCAACATCTGCCAATATCCAGACCACTGGTCACCGGTCTCAGAGGGGCTGGTATCTTTAAAAAAAAAAGGACTGGAGGAACTATAAGAATTTATCTTGGTAGCGCTTAACCCATAGACATCTGATTCTTCCATGTTAGACTTTTCTAAATTATTTTTCACAAACCTCAGGCCAGCAGTCTCCCCTGAACATTAGCTATTGGATGAATCTGGAATCTTGTGTTGCTGTGAACTGGAGCGTACCATCTTTGGGCAGTGTGAGAAAGGGTGAAGACAGCGCCAGGACTCTTGCTCTGCTCCTAGAAGGTTTCAATGATGTGTGCAGATGTTTGGCTCGCAGCACTGCTTGTCAACACACGGGTGTAATGATGCTCAATGCTTTCCGTCTTTCTGTGGTCAATACGAAAGGTTAGCTTGCTGCAAAAGCTGACGAGTTTGGTGAACGGTCAGTATGTTTTTAATCATTTTGACAAACTCATATCAATGGCATGTACCCACGATTTTTACCATCACCAGAGCCAGAAGACTGATGCCAGAAATAAGAGTTTAAGGTGTGGCATGAGCTGCTAAATAAATCAAACGAGTCACAGTTTACTGCTGTAAAAACCTTGGATTGTCACATGCATCATTCTTAACGATTCTACAGTTGATTAAAGCACACAATGATGCACAGATACTCATTAAATGTACACTTTCTGCTATGCTGCATTTGATTTACCTCAAAAGTTGGATGTCAGAGCTGGTCAGTGTTCCAAAACGACCGGTGTTCCAGTATGTTAGCATTAACAGTGTTAGCAATAGGATTGCAGTGCATTCTGTAATTGGGTTGTTTATGTGACATTGCATTTTCACTGTTACACATGAATTGTATTGTCTTCCTTTAAAATGCAGTGAATGGTTAAACATTTCATTGACTTCCATGGACCTCCTGTTATAAAAACTGCTGTTATCATATTTTTAAGCCAATTCTTACAACTGTATGGTGTGATTGTCTTAACATAGTTCAATAAATTACAGCTCTTTATCAATTCAAAAGAAAATCATAAAATCATTAATAAAAATTTCTAAAATCGTTTTTTTCATTCATATATTTCAAAAAACATAAGAACTTGATACATTTTGTCACTGAAAATCACGTTCATGACACTATACTGTATGCTAATTTTTAAACTGGCAATTCCAATGCAATTTCTAACTTTTTGAATTTGTGCCGGGCTGCACGGTGGCGCAGTGAGTAGCACGATCGCCTCACAGCAAGAAGGACGCTTGTTCGAGCCTCGGCTGGGTCCGTTGGCATTTCAGTGTGGAGTTTGCATGTTCTCCCCGTGTTCGCGTGGGTTTCCTCCAGGTGCTCCGGTTTCCCCCACAAGTCCAAAGACATGCGGTACAGGTGAATTGGGTAGGCTAAATTGTCCGTAGTGTATGAGTGTGAATGAGTGTGTGTGGATGTTTCTCAGTGATGGGTTGCAGCTGGAAGGGCATCCGCTGCGTAAAACATATGCTGGATAAGTTGGCGGTTCATTTCGCTGTGGCGACCCCAGATTAATAAAGGGACTAAGCCGAAAAAGAAAATGAATGAATGAATGAATGAATGAATTTGTGCCTAATTCAATTTAGTATGATTTGCTCATCCCCCAATGACGGTTGGGTTTAGGGGTGGGGTTGTATGCCACACCTACTTTTAAAAATCGTACCTTTTTGTACGATTGAACTCGTACGAGTTCTTACAAATTAGCCACTAAACTGACAAAATGTAAGATAGTTACGTTTCCTTGTGAGATTAGGATGGCAATTCCATGAAAAACTTTAAATAGCCCACTGTGAAGCTCATCATGTGCATTTTGTTAAGTTTTGTTGGAACCATGATCAAACTGGTAAGTTTTGTTGTTCTTTGATGTGACACCCCATTTATTGAAAATGTCCAACAAGTCATGCAGGAAAAAAATATTATTCATTAGTTCATATAAAATAAATAGCACTATATGAAGATAGGTGTCCAACAATGAAGATAAATCGCTCTCATGCTGCTTTATATTGTATATTATCAATTAGTGGTTTATCTGAATTTTTGCTGTCACACCATAGGACATTTAAGTATCAATAAAAATGTTACAAAAAACTTACAAAAACAGTGAAAGTATTGATAAAATTAGTGGCCCCTTACATTTTTGTCAAACATCAGACTTCATACTACATAAATAAATACAAAATAAGTATTGAACACGTCATGTTTTCTCCTGGGAATAATATTTCTAAAGGAATATTATGGAAAGGAATATTATGAATATTATTTCTAAAGGAACATTCATTCATTCATTTTCTTTTCGGCTTAATCCCTTTATTAATCTGGGGTCGCCTCAGCGTAATGAACCACCAACTTATCCAGCATATGTTTCACACACACACACACACACACACACACACACACACAC
>CAIGQW010054073.1:10827119-10856478 GCA_903798125.1 Danio choprae | reverse complement strand
CACACACACACACACACACACACACACAACGGACAATTTAGCCTACCCAATTCACCTGTACCGCATGTCTTTAGACTTGTGGGGGAAACCGGAGCACCCGGGGGAAACCCACGTGTACACTGGGGAGAACATGCAAACTCCACACAGAAATGCCAACTGACCCAGCTGAGGCTCGAACCAGCGACCTTCTTGCTGTGAGGCGATTGTGCTACCCACTGTGCCACCGTAACGCCCTAACCCCAAACAATACAAACATAAAAATACACCAAACACCAAAATCTGAAAAATGAGTTATGTGTAACAACAATGGAATGACACAAGGAGAAAGTACTGAATACTGAAACATATTTAATAGTTTATTTAAAAGGATTTTTGGTGATGGCAGCTTAAAGACGCCTCTCACATGGAGAATGAAGTCACATGAATTGCTCAGGTGTACGTTTTTCTACAGACCTCAACAGAGTGTAAAAATCTTGATGGTTCTGTGGGTCTCGTCTATTAAATCTGATCTTTATTTTGCATTTTCTATTGGATTCAAGTCAGGTGATTGGCTGGGCCCTTCTACAGCTTGATTTTCTTTCTCTGAAAGCATTTGAGAGTTTCCTTGGCTGTGTTTTGGATCATTGTCTTGCTGAAATGTCCACCCTGGTTTTATCTTCATCATCCTGATAATGTAGATGTTGGACTGAGGCAGCGAATATTAATTTAGATTTGTTTTCTTTGCATATGTGTATTTCTTCGCTTGTTATCAACATCCGGGGAAAAGTCAACTGCACCTTCAGAAATATGTTTTCTGAGAAAAATGGTGATGTGTTTAATATTTATTATCCCCGCTGTAAATGTTTTCTTCAAAAATGGTGTTAAAAAAATATCTACCCCAACTGCAGACAAAATTTTCATGCAGCCATCTTGAATTCTCAACCCTTCAGACTTCAGAGAGCTATCTATTTGAAAAATCTGACATACAGCTTCGAATTTCCTACCTTAAATGACAAATACAATTTAGTTTGAGTTTGAAATCTAGTTTGAAATCTGCCATACAGTGCTCTGAAAAGGGGCGGGATAAAACAAGATGATTTTACATTAATAAAGCGAGCAATTGCTCCATAATTTATATTTATGTACAGAGGTCAAATTTTGATCTTCTATTTATCTCAAACAATCACGTGATGCGATTTAGCTTTAGATTTAAATTTGGAAAGCAGCAATATGCGAAACTTGATGCACATGCTTGCGTTTCCGGACTGCTGCATTCACATGTGTATGAATTGGAGTCTATGGGGCAAAGAGTGCAGTGTGACCGCGGCTTTTACATGGCTGACTCTAAAACTGCAGGAATTTTGCATCTCCAAGATAAACCTTCAAAAACAAAAACTTTAATGAAACAATTGATTATGAAATATGTCAAGTTTTCTCTAAAATAACGTTTGCATGTGTATTTAGGGACATTTTGTCTTGAAAAATATTAACTTTACCTAGTTTTGACTATCTCTGCCTTCTGAATCAATTAATTATCATGAAAAAATCAAGTATAATTTTTATATTTTGTTGTTTTCACATTGATAATGGATTCAGTGAAATTTGTTGTATGTCATTCCAGTTTAAGGAAATGAAAGGAAAATTCCTAAAACGTACCCACAATTTTAGTCAAATGCATAGGCTGAGTAAGCATCTCCATGGGCCCTGGGCTTATATTAATTGGCAAACTTGACTTACTAAAATGGGAAACTAATGATAGACAAATTTTAAGGGCTTATTGCAAATTATGATTGCCATAACAGAAATATTCTAAATGCAAGACCCTGACCCTATCATCAAAATTAATCTGTATTATACAAATCTGTAATAGAACCATTAGAACCACTTCTTTTCTCCTCGTCCCTCGCCTCATTCTCACTAGAAATGCAATCAAAAGTGCACGACATTGGTCAATAATATATACATTTACACACATATTGACACCCAAGTGGCGCTTTATGACACGTGTGTTTTTTAGCTTAACTGTCAGAAACAGAACCTTTCCGCAGATTTAAAACAAAGTTCAACTGATGAATGATAAACAAAGTTTTAAAAAGTTTAACTGATGAATTATAATTGCTTAAAGCATCCCTGCTGTATTTTTCCATCTTTGCCAATCTAAAAATATTACATTGGTACTATATTAAAACCTAGAACAAGAGTCTGTAGTGTCAGCCCTGAAAGGCGGCTGGTCAATTTCACAGCAGAAAACATTCTCCTCGAAGGTCAGTGCATACAATAGTGAGAACGACTTGTGGTTTGGTGCCTGTTTTATGCATACAGTCTTTTGGTTTGGCACAAAATCTGTAGAGTGGGAACTAAAGAAAAGAGTCAGAAACAGAATATTCAAATGGTATCGTTGTCTTCCTCTTAAACCAACGAGTTTGTTTGTAGTAGTGGCACTGTGTTCCATGCCAAACAACATCAATAAACATGAGATGAATATAAATACAAATAAAAGAACTCAGAAGAATGAAATGTTTAATTTTCCCATGTGCTCTTCAAAGAAACTAATGAGTCCAAATAACAATAATGACACCATGTTGAAGCTAAAGATAAGTGACCATTTTTTGTGAGATAAATGATAACGCAACTGTACAATTTATGAATGAATGCTGAAAGAATGAGTGCTATTCTTTGCAATATATCAGCGTTCTTCTAATTTTTCCTATTTGTTTTTAAAGTCAGTTTTAATTGTATTTTCCGTGCACTTGTTATTGCCGAGACCAAACGGAGTTTCACAGTGATGCAACAGAAGTACTTTTCTTTTGATCCTCAAAGAACCATTTAGTAAATCATTCGGTAAGACCTTGTTTTAAGGTGTCTTTGTTACACATGCTCCTTATACTCACTATAGTAATTACTATTAATTATAAATAATTACATGCAACTCTAAACCTAACCATATAATAAGTACATTTGTTTCATTAATATTACTCAAGAGTTTAAAAATAGTTACATGGTAATAAGGACTGTAGTGTAACTAGATTCCTCAAATAACCAGTTATTCAAAGATTTTCATAATCTAAAGAACATTTTTCAAGGTTCTTTATGGAACCATTAATGCCAATAAAGAACCTTTATTTTTAAGACTGCAAAGCACTGCATTACATGTATAAAGCACTACAGAAATTAGGGTGACTTGAATATTTTATGGTTATTTCTAGAATTTCTTATATAAAAAAAAAGCTGGAATAATGTGAAATTTCAGTGAAATTTATTGTTTAGACACAACAAACAATTTTACATCATCCAGCACAATATTTTAAATGTTATATTGCAACAAAATAATATATACAGTAAATACATTGAAAGTCAGACGTTTGTATGAACAAGGCTTTGTAGAAACATGCATAAAGAAATGCAGCCGAAGAGCCGCAATACTGCAAAAGCTCCAGATCCACAGCAGTTCACTGAGTTTTACAGTCAATATCTCCTTCACTTGTCCCCTTTAGTTTCTTCAGCTCCCCAAGCAGCTCCTGTTCCAGCGCTAAAATCTCTTTGGGCTTCTTGTACTACAACAAAAGTGAAAGAAAGTCCATATAAAATCAATTGCTGGATGAAATAACTGAGTGCTGAAGCAGACGACGGAGGTGAGAGAAGTTCAGTTCAACCTTCTCTACTTTGATGAACCAATAAAGAGTGACGGAATGGTTGCCCTTTTGATGATCTGAGACCAGAGCCGTGTGCTCTCTTAGTCAGGATTAGAGCTTTGGCAATCTGGTCCCCGATCCACGCAAAAGGGAAAGTTCCTCTACGTGATGCGGAAAAAATATCTGTGAATACATACCGAGCTCGGAGAAAGTGATTAAGTGAGACTAACGGTGAGAGTTCACTCACACTGATGATTAAAGTGTTGTTGGCGTGGGTGAAACTCAAGGCTGTGCTCTCCAAAGGCAACTGGCAACGCTTGAGATCTGGAATGCTGAACTTCTTATAGTACCTGGGAAAATGAGGAGGTGAACAAGAAAATGTTTCTCATGGCCAGTCATCCATCTTCCATTCAGATCAACAGCGCCACCTATAGG
This sequence comes from Danio choprae, assembly GCA_903798125.1. Classification (NCBI taxonomy): domain Eukaryota; kingdom Metazoa; phylum Chordata; class Actinopteri; order Cypriniformes; family Danionidae; genus Danio; species Danio choprae. Next base: position 10,852,432 of record CAIGQW010054073.1, on the reverse strand, counting down.
GTTACTGTAGGGTTATTACAACTATTACACACTTTTCACTAAGTTTGATTCTCTAGAACTTAAAACATGTATGATTTAAAAGCAGAAGTTGTGTTTTGTTAGGTAAGATTTTATATGATTTTTTTTTCTAACTCTGAGATAACTGAACATGATTTCAGTAGTTCAGTAAAAAAGCTACATTAAACACATAATAAATTAAAATAATAAATAATTAAGCAACATATTTTTTATTTTTATATTTGTATTTTGGTTTAAATTTTTTTCTCCCATGTTTCTGATTTTCTTGGCATTAACACTGGCATAACACTTGGCATTACAATTTGTCTTTTGTTTTTATGACATACATTTATTTTGCCAACTTAAACATCTAAAACAAAGCTGTGCGCTAAACGTGCTTGTTGCATATTTACTTTTTCAGTTCACAACTCATGTAGAGCTTATAAGACGTAAAAACAAAAAAAACAAACTTGTATGTGTATGGGTGTGAATTCCTACACACCCATACACATGTACACAAAGGAAGATCAGCTGCATAGTTGTGTCCCAATTGATTAACTAATCACTATGCAACTATACACTGTAAAAATATATATTACAATAAGTTATGACAACAAATGATTTTGTTACTTTAAGTTATTTTACAAAGTATTTTTTTTACAAAGTTTAACAACATTAAACTTGGATGTTTCCCAGTGATGGGTTGCAACTGAAAGGGCATTCGCTGTGTAAAACATATGCTGGATAAGTTGGCGGTTCATTCCGCTGTGGCGACCCCAGATTATTAAAGAGACTAAGGCGAAAAGAAAATGAATGAATGATACTGGCAATGATACAAACACAGCTACCATTTTTTTACGGAAATTGTACAGATTTTTGTAACGATTCACTTACCTCATAATTCAAGAAACAATTCTTTCATTACTTTTAAACAAAATGAGTTGAGACAATTTAGAATTTTTTTGTTTTTGTTTAAAGTTATGAAGTGTTCAGTAATAATTTGCTCTACAGTGATTAAAAAGTTAATGAATTAGTCTCAACAAATAGGTCACATTGGCTTTAAAATGGTTTAATCACTTAAAATCTCTTACTAATATTAACTTACTTTTTGTTTGAGGTCCGAATGACACAACATCTTTCCATTGGCTCAGCTGTCACACTGTAGACTTCTAAAGGATAAGAAATGTTACGGATCCTCCACTGGAAACTTGTCTTTGTGTCCCCGCGGATGAATAATGGCTGTGGGCATAAAAACACATAGATAATTAGGTTGTCTTGCATAAATTCCTTTTTTTTTGTAAATCACCATAAATTCAGTGTAAAAACAACCTAAAATAAACACTCACATTTGAGCTGTTCTCTTTTATTAAATCAGATGTAGCACCAGTTGGGTTTGTTTCGCCAACTTCAGAAGTCCACTGCCCCTGCCCTCCAAAGGTGGTTTTATGTCGCCACTTTCGCACTAATGAAAGGTAAAATGATGGCAGAATATTTAAATGAACTCTTTTAAAATGTACTCAGATGAAGCCAAGAAATAAAAACACTTACTGACAAGCTCATCTGTTTTCAGGTCATACTCCTCAGCCATCTCATTGCCATCCTCAAATAGATAATGAACTTTCCTTTTCCCTAATGAGAAAGACATATCTTATATTTCACCATACATCCTACAATGTTAAAGATTTAAAATATACAGACAATACCTCAGATATCTCCCTTGCTTAAATGTGCCATGGTTGTATTACAAAACAAAACAGCAACAACAAAAACACCTAAACGAACCATAGTTTAAACATGGTATTTTTACTGTAGGTAAATTGTGATTATACACCATACATACACAATTCCCTAAAACTACAATAAAACCATGGTTTACTGTTTTTCGTATGCTAACGTTACAAGTGCAAGTTTTCGTATGCTAACGTTACTAGCCAGTAGCATAATTAAACGACTTATAAAACACATCACGTTAGAAAAAAACTATTAAAAGCCTATCGGCACAAATACACACACAGAAGAAAAAAAATCCTAAAATGAAAAATATAAAAGACAACTGCTTTACCATCAGATATTAAAGCAGTTTTCTTGGCTTTTTTAAGAGTATCTGCCCACTGTTGAACAGCCATGCTTTCTGCCGATTCATTTCCTCAAACAAACCCAAGCATGATGTTGCCTAGACAACCTCTGTTTTAAACAAGCTATTTAATTTTTTTTAGACATTTAATAGACTTATATACACACACAATTAAACGATTAAAAACATTACATTTTGTAAAAAAAAAAAAAAAAAAAAAGATGCATATTTTTTACATGTTTAATAAAAAAAGCCAACTCCACGACCCGGAAGTGGATCCGTTTAAAAACATTCGTGTGTTGTCCCTGAAGAGAGGAGTTGGAAGGGGGTACGTATGACGTGTTAAGAAATAATAAAAGTTGCTATAGAATATGAATATTCTATATTATGAATATATTATTCTTAATGTTTATTATATGCTAACATGGATATAACGATTCGTTGATTCGCTTGCTTACCGGGGACAGCACTGCTACTTCCCCATATAAGGACTCATGAAGCCTTTTGCTGTATATTTTTATAGACTGTTTATTTTTATATTCGGTTGCCTACTGATCTCAATCATTTTCTCAGTCAGCTTCCATCCTCTTCCTGGTCGGAATGGAGGGTCACGGGATCCTAAAGGCTTTCCCTAAAGTCAAGAGAGCCAGGCCTAGTGACCAGAAGGACGCGCCTCCTTGCAAGAGGACTCCTGCTGAATCAATAACACTAACAGGTTCATCATTCTATATAAACGCTTAAGTTTGGAAACTAAAGCATAAATCTCCCTGCTTTGCTGCATGGTAATATCTTGACAAAAATAGTCTCTTATTTGTTTATGCACTGAATTATGTATTATAAATGAATTTTAACAGACATTACACGAGTGATTAATTTGTTTAATATTGTAATTACCCAGTACTTATTGTGACACGATAGATAGATAGATAGATAGATAGATAGATAGATGGGTAGATAGATAGATGGGTAGATAGATAGATAGATAGATAGATAGATAGATAGATATTGAATACATCAGCAATCAGTTCACAACTGAATAAAGAGTGATAAATCAGTAGTTAACAAAAAATAAAAATAGGGGAATATACAGAACGGGCTGTGGTTCCCCCGGATATTTTAATATTGTTATATAGCATAATGTGTACATTGTGTCACAGCTTTACATAAAGTATCTAATTAGTTAATACATATATTAGGCAGCACATATACAGTAATACATACACTAAACTATTCTGCTGTTGCGATCCCTGATAAATAAGGGACTAAGCTAAAGGAAAATGAATGAATAAAATATACTAATCATTCTTATATGTGAGACAAATGGTGTATACATGAAATGCTTTTGCTTTTGTGTTGTTTAGCATGTATGTTTAAAGTTTATGTGTTGAGTAACATGATTTTCATTAATATAGAAAATGCATTAATCAGAATCAGAAGGCGCTTTATTGCCAAGTGTGCTTCCACACACAAGGAATTCGTCTTAGTGATAGGAGCTTCCAGTACAGCAAGTACAAACATAGTGCAACAAAGTACAAACATGTGCAGGCATAAATAGAAAAATGAACATTAATAAATAATTATAGTATTTTAAAAAATATAGAGAAAAAAAATATGTTCCCGTATACAGATTGAATGTGCGTTAAATACAAGTATCTGCTGTATGTCATCATTCAGTGATAAACTATAAAAATACATTTTAATCCTTTTATTTTAAGTTTTTGATACTTTTATATATATTTTGAAGAATCACATGATGATATATAAAGATCTAAAATTATAATTAATTACTGTGATCCATAAATAGAGTATTTTAATATATCATCAAATTATTCTTGTTCTTAAAATGTTTTTGGGGCATATCAGCTTTTATTATTTAACTGATTTATATTTTAGTGAGTATCTTTAGTAAATGATGAATTTTGTATTTCAAAATAAAGAAAATAAAGTTTAACAGTAAGGAAAATTAAGTTGTTTTTTTATAATCTACCTAAACAACATGGAGTTATCTTCTAAATATTGGAATCACTGCTGATTTTAACACATTTATGAAGAATGTAAAGAGTGTTTATAAATATGATTTAAATAGGGTTCTCACAGGCACTGTAAAGGCATTAAAAGTAATGTACATGTCTGATTCTCCTTTTGTTTTGTAGGTACCGTTTTCCAGGGAGTCACTATATACATAGTTCCAGCTGGTGTAGGGAAAGCCAGGTGTGATATATTCCATCGGCAGATCACCCAGAATGGAGGACAGACAGTCTCCACATTCGCCCCCAGCTGCACACACGTGGTGGTGGATGATTCAGTTGATTTTAGGAGAGCTCTGAGACTTTTGAAAATAGATACACTGCCATCTGCTGTTCATCTGATCAAATGCACTTGGTTAAGTGCCTGCATCAGTGAGAAGAGATTACTAGACCCTGAAGAATACAGCCTCCTTCCTCCTGAGAGGTAAAGCTCTGAAATCTAGGCTTTAATACAGCAGTATTCTTTTTCTCTTTATTTAAAAAGCATTCATTCATTCATTCATTTTCCTTTGGCTTAGTCTCTTTATTCATCAGGGGTCGCCACAGCAGAACCCAGTACTGCGAAACATCCATACACACTCATCCACACACATACACTACGGCCAATTTCATTCATTCATTCATTCATTCATTCATTTATTTTCTTTTTAGCTTAGTCCCTTTATTCATCAGGGGTTGCCATCGCGGAATGAACCGCCAACTTATACAGCATATGTTTTACGTATCGGATGACCTTCCAGCTGCAACCCGTCACTGGGAAACACCCATACACTCTCATTCACACACATACATCACTGGCAATTTACCAACATTCTTCAAAATAACTTATTTTATTTTTAAATAAAAACAGTTTAGAATCACTTGAGGGTTAGTGAATTTAAAAAAATCACAATCTATTCATTTAATAAACTTGCCTTCAGTCCCACAGTTGCTGCTGTTGAGAAGTCAAATGAAGCGACAATCCAACCAGTTCCAGAAGTAGCAGCACAGGATTTATTGCAAATCCTTGACAATCTGGATCCTCATGAAAATCTCACAGAGACTGTAAGAACCGGTGGGAAGGGAAGTAATTGTGTCCATCTGTAAAATCCACGTCCATTTTCCCCACATTCAATGTAATTAATTTCACAGATACCACAAGAGACTCAGGAGGAGCACCACGAGGAAGACGGTGTATCTCAAAATGACCTGGAGGCCTTGATCAGTGGCGTTCATCCATCGGAGAGCAACCAAGACCAGAAGCAGAGCTCAGCTGAGAAGCCGGTTTTGCCTGGGAAGTGGGTCTGTTCTCAGCCATCCACAACAAAAGGGGAGAACCATAACAAACACATCACTGACAAACTGGAGCCGCTGGCCAAGGCCTATACACATACGGGTGATAAATGGAGAGCTCTGGGCTATTCTAAAGCGATCAACGCCCTTAAGAGCTACCACAAGCCCATCGCTTCATATGAGGTCAGTTCGGATACAAATATGAGTCTGTAAAGATTTTCGAGTTCTTATTTGTGCATTTTTTGAATGCATATGGTTGTTGCTTCATGGTGGTTTGCATACTGAATCTAGTTCAAAGCATGTAACAGTGAGAAGTGTAATAATAAGTTAAGTTAACTTAAGTTAATTGTAAGCTGGGCCTCACAGTGGCGCAGTGGGTAGCACGTTCGCCTCACAGCAAGAAGGTCGCTGGTTCGAGCCTCGGCTGGGTCAGTTGGCGTTTCTGTGTGGAGTTTGCATGTTCTCCCTGTGTTGGCGTGGGTTTCCTCCGGGTGCTCCGGTTTCCCTCACAAGTCCAAAGACATGCGGTACAGGTGAATTGGGTAAGCTAAATTGTCCGTAGTGTATGAGTGTGTATGGATGTTTCCCAGAGATGGGTTGCAGCTGGAAGGGCATCCGCTGTGTAAAACATATGCTGGATAAGTTGGCGGTTCATTCCGCTGTGGCGACCCCAGATTAATAAAGGGACTAAGCCGAAATGAAAATGAATGAATGAATGAATAATTGTAAGATTTTATTATGCTAACATTTTATACTAACATTTATTATATATAAAATTTTTATTATCTAAATGTATATAAATGCACATTTCAATACATCTTCTGAAAGTACGTAAAATCTTTTGCCAATACTCCTACATATAAATGCACACACGTACAGTACAGCACAGACACATACAGGTGCTAGAAAAGGGAGGGCAGCACTATTCATAAATAATAATAAAGTGGTTTTGCAAATGAAGAGCTAAAAGACATTACACAGTAGAGAGTATGGCAGTGTACTTGTGACATGCACTTATTCAGTGTCTCTCTTTATCTTTAATAACTAAATGTTTGTATATTATTAAGTTTGTCGAGCTTTATTTTGCAATAACTACCAACTAAATATACCTTAACTCTTACGTATTATGGTATAAGCAAAGATTAATTGATTCCTGGCTTTAAAAAAATAATAAATAAAACAAGGTATAACAGACACTCCAGAGGTGAATTATCTTAAAATAATTCAACAACATTATGCATTTCTTATCTTATATAATCGACATTTAATAATCCATTAGTAGTTTATTGAGTTTATTGTTTATTTGTAAAAATATACAGTAAAAAAAATGAATATCTTTTACATCTCATTTACTTATAGGAAGCGTGTAAGATCCCAGGCATTGGTAAACGCATGGCAGACAAGATCATGGAAATTATGGAAAGTGGGCACTTGCGTAAACTGGATCACATTGGGGAGGAAGTGCCTGTTCTTGAAATGTTCACCAACATCTGGGGCGCTGGAGCCAAAACCGCTCAGATGTGGTATCAACAGGTACAAAATTTACAGCTTAAAGTGTTAGTTCATTACACAAATGAACATATTTTTGGGGGAAATCTAAGAGCTCCTTCATCCTCTATAAACAACAAAGGTTCCCGACTCATTCAAAGTCCAGAAAAGTACCAAAAAAACATCCTCAAAACAGTCCATGTGTCTTCAGTGGTACAATTGGAATATTTTCAAGTTACGAGAATAATTTTGTGCACACATAAAACAAAAAGAACAGCTTTAGTTAACATTTTCTTCTCCTCAGTGTCAGTATAGGCCACACGTTCAAATGTACGCACTGAACGTGCACAATGTACTGACACTGGGAACAAGAAACTGTTGAAAGAAGTTATTTTTGTTGTATGTGCACACAAAAGTGTTCCTGTAGCTTGATAATATTCTAATTGTACTACTGAAGGTGGGATATGGCCAGTTTTGATTATGTTTCTGTATTTTTCTGGACTTTGAATGCTTTGGGAACCTTTCTGTCTATGGAGGAGATTTAACCTAAAATATCTTCATTTGTATTGTGAAGACAAACAAAGGTCTCATGGACTTTGAAAGACATGATGGTGAGTAATTAATAACAGAATTTTCTAACCCTTTAATAGTAATCATGCAAACATTTGCATTTGTCCCGCATATGACATGACAAGATATTGTGGCCACCAATAAGAATCTGTTGTAACAACTTATTCATTCTTTCCCTCTTTTTATTTTTTATACTATTCTATTTATTTATTTATTTATTGATTGATTGATTGATTTTAGTTATATCATGGCTGTGATGTAACAAAATAATTGAGAGAATAAATTCAAATACGGGGACATATAAGTATAGAAAGGACACTATTTAACCTAAATCATGAAGCAAATAAATGCAGTTTTTCCACAATTAATACAGTGTGGGCACAAATCATTTATGTGCAAATTAACTATGCGGCCACAGTTTATCTAAAACAATGGCATTATTAATACAATGTGGATACAATTTAACTAAAGTAGAGGATTTAAAGGAATATATTGTGGTCACACATTAATAAGTCATACAAAGCTATGTTTTTTTTTCATACCTCCGTCATTTCTGGTAGCTAAAAGAAACTCAAATAGGTTTTTAACAAGTGAAAGGTGAGTAAATGATGACAGGATTTTCTTTTTTTGGGTAAAGCACTGCTTTAAAAATTGTTTACATTTTTTCTGTATACCATTTTCCACATTGCAAGACACAAAATACGAGTGTTCTGAAGTAGAAAAACAAAACAAAAAAGTGAGGAAAAAAATGCCAAAAAGTAAAAGTAATTGGACCAATAATATAGCATTTGGGACTGGACTTCCTGTTTGCTCAAACAGGGGACACCTTTTCTCATATCTAAGAAATTAAATGTGTGAAAAGTCATTTGCAAGTATAAACGGTCAGTATATCACATTAAGAAAAAACAGGTTTATGCCAGGTTCCCTCCTCAGTAACTGCTGTTGAACATAAGTCATATGAAATGGACTTTAACGGCATGTTTTCAAGCCAGTGTAGACACTTTTTTTGTTTTATTTTTTATTTTATTATGTTTTGAGCTACCAGCGTTGCAGAACATTTACATAAGCTTTAAACTTTGTGGAGCCATAATATTTTACAAGTTTAAATAGCTGATTTGATGTCTTTTACTATCTAGGGATTTCGCACATTGGAGGACATTCGCACTAAGGCCGTTTTGAATCACACTCTAAGGATCGGACTAAAACACTATGATGATCTCCTCGAGCGGATGCCTAGAAGTGAAGCAAATGCCATCGAGAAAACGGTTTGTACAGACCTTATTTTAAATGGCTCGCAGTAAAGAAAACAGCCATATTAAACAGAGGCAGTGAGAAACTAGAATCGATCTACTTGGTTTTCACAGCACTAAATCCTAAAAGCAAGCGAGAGCAATCAAAAAAAACAAAACCAATTTTGTATTGGCAGCCTCAAGACTGTCAATCTTTCTTTCAGTGGGCTGATGGACGTAACAGAGATTGTTAGTGAGTCTGTCGTCCCATAGGAAGAGTGGGAGCTCTTGAAAGTTGGCGCTTCATAAGTCAAAAGCTACCGAGCTCCCTTACAGAGTCTTGGGCCCAAGCCAGTTGTTTTCTTACTATTACTTGGAACATCTCCCTGTTTTCCTTTAAACTGACCTGATGGATAAAAAAAGAGCAGATGAGTGCAGCATGTGCTCTCCCAGCTTGACAGAATGATATGTGGAGCATGTAAACATATGTGCCTTTAGCATTTCAGCTCTACATTACCAGAACTGTAGACACACAAACGAGGCAGTATTTTCTGTCATTTAATGTATTTTAAACTTGAAACCTGAAAATTTGTTGATTTTTGATTTATTTAATTTTTTATTTAATAAATACACTGAGCAATGCTTAAGTCCAAAGAACAAAAAAGAAGGCATGTTTTGTATTTTGAAGTATACATTAATTCATTCATTCATTTTCTTTTCAGCTTAGTCTCTTTATTAATCTGGGGTCGCCACAGCGGAATGAACCACCAACTTATCCAGCATATGTTTTACACAGCGGATTCCCTTTCAGCTACAACCTATCACAGGGAAACATCCATACGCACTCATTCACATACATACACTACGGACAATTTAGCTTACCTAATTCACCTATAGCACGTCTTTGGACTTGTGGGGGAAACCGGAGCACCCAAAGGAAACCCATGCGAACACGGGAAGAACATGCAAATTCCACACAGAAATGCCAACTGACCCAGCCGAGGCTCGAACCAGCAACCTTCTTACTGTGAGGCAACTGTGCTACCCACTGCGCCACTGTGACGCCCTGTTTGCCAGTATTTTACAGTTAAAAATAATTTTTTAATTTTTACACTAAACAACCGTATTTCATTTATTTATAATTTTAATACACTGAAATCACTGCCATTTTCAAGTGCACTGACTAGATGGTTGAGTATGTATTGATATTTAAGTATACAGTTAAATAATAATAATAATAATAATAATAATAATAATAATAATAATAATGATCATGAAAACATGTAAAAAGTAATTGTTACAAAATATTTCAAAGTTTAGAGATTTTTGAAAGAATCCTCACAGTCATGAAGGCTGCATTTATAGATAAAAAATACAGTAAAAACTGTAATATAAATAAATCTAACAGTACATTAAATGCAAATTTGTTTTATTCAAGTTTGTCAGTTCAATTTAAATAACTGTTTTAAAATTATTATTATTATTATTATTATTATTATTATTATTATAAATTATTTGTTTTACTATTATATATGTTTTTTTTTATCTAAAGCTGAATTTTCATTTTTATGAAAATATTCTCAATAATATGCCGATTTGGTGCTCAAACAACATATGTGCACTTTGCTTTATTATTTTTTTTGTTGGAAACATGCTTTACATTTTTTTAAGTTAAACAGAACTATTTATTATTTTGCATAACAATAGATTCATTTTGTAATAGTCTTTGCTCTCACTTTTAATCAGTTGAATGTATCTTTGTTTAATAAAATTAGTAATAAAAATGGGATATTGATCCCATTAAAAATAATTATATCACTTATTTTAAATGGTTACATAATAATGATTTACATAAATAAAATTGACTATCTGAGTGTTTTGTGATGGCAGGTGAAGGACGCAGCTCACAATGTGGACCCGCAGCTGCTGGTCATGGCATGCGGTTCGTATCGCAGGGGCAGGAGCACATGCGGAGATGTGGACGTTCTCATCACTCACCCTGATGGACAATCACACAAGGGGGTTTTCAGCAAAGTGTTGCATTTCCTCCATCAGAGTGGTATGCTATGTTATTAAACAGGAAAATATATTTTGTGATTTACACCATTTGATAAAACTACAAGTTTTATAGTATTTTAATTATTATTCTACAGAGACTTAAAATGTATTACATTCACATTCATTATAGGTCTTAAATACTTTTAAACAGGTTAAAATTGTCCATGCATCTCTACCTCTAAAGCGGCATTTTATGCATGCACATTCAGAAACAGACATGACCTTTTATTTGTAGTAATATATATATATATATATATATATATATATATATATATATATATGTATGTAATATATAATCTGAATAAAATACCTTTTTTTTTCATATTAAAATTAGCTTTTTTTTAATCCGCAATAACTGGAAGTTGCTGCAGGATTTTATTTCAGTAGGATGATGACCTATTTCCAACTGAAATGGAATATTGAATAGTTGGCAGGGTTTTATTTTTTGCGCTCATCCTCTCATATTTGGATGGGGTGTGGCAAAGCATATTTCAAACAAGCTGTCAAACTGACGTCATTGGAGGACTGACATTCCAGAGCATAAATGGTTAGATGTTGCATGGATTAATTGTTCACATATCATGTTTTTTGTGTTCTCGAGTTCATATTACAAATGGAAAATCCAGTTGCTCTTATGCTTGCTGCCATGATTACTGATTCTGCCTATGGACTGCTTAGTCCCTTACTTGCTGCTTGCAGCTGCATATATTTTTTTTTTATTTGATTTCTGTTGTGTCGTAGTTCTGTCCTCCTTTATAAATGTAATTGCTCTATTCCTTCTACAAATAAGTCCAATGTTCTGACTAGTCTTAAATTTCATAAAGTCAAAGTCAAAAAGTCATAAATTAGAATTTTTCACACCTGCAGAAACTCTGAATTACTATTTAATTATATTTTTGCCCCATCCAGGTTTCCTGACTGATGACCTTGTTAGCCACGAAGAGAATGGTGAGCAGAAGAAGTACATGGGCATTTGCCGGCTTCCAGGCCCTTCACAGCTCCACAGGCGACTTGACATCATAGTAGTGCCATATTCAGAGTTTGCATGTGCTCTTTTATACTTTACTGGCTCCGCCCACTTCAACCGATCAATGAGGGCATTGGCTAAGACAAAAAACATGAGCCTATCAGAGCACTCACTGAACTGTGCAGTCATTCGGCAGCGTGGTGTGAAATTAGTTGCGGGAACTCCTTTACACACACCGACAGAGAAGAATGTTTTCAAACACCTCGGCATACCTTACAGAGAACCACACGAGAGAGACTGGTGATGATGATGCAAGATTTACACTGTTTGCTTGTGACTGCAAGTAACTGGGTAAATTTTTAACTGGGTAACTATAAAAGGTCATTTACTATAGAGATGAAGTGAATTAGAATTTTTCCTGATATTAAATGGAATCAGTGTTTTTAAAATAACATTGGATGATTTATGCTGCTTAAAATAAATAAATTATGAAAAAAGGTATTTTTAACTGCCTTTTAAAGTATTTTTAATTGCTTATATTTTGTCAAAGATATCAGCCATTACCTGTGGTTTCATTCAGATATTATAGTCCGTTATTAATGGTCAAATTTAATAACTAATTATAACATTTGAATGGAACTAGAGGAAATGGTTAATGTGTGCTCATCATCATTTTTAAACATATTAACCTAAGCCTGTCATCTAAAGTCTTGTCAGTTGATTGTCTCAGACTGAGTTATCTTGTGAACTATTCTGCCTTTTTTAAGCAAACTTTTAAAGTTGAGATATTTTTTTATTATTATTTGGAGTCAAGTGCAGCTTTTAAAGTGGATTACTTTAATGCCATCAAACACAGAACCATATACAGTGGAAGACAAAAACCCTGTAATATTTTTATTCTTTATTAAATATTCCCCAAGTGATGTTTAACAGAGTAAGGGATTTTTTTCACAGTATTTCACGTTATATATTTTTTTCTTTTGGAAAAAGTCTTATTAATTTAAGTTTGGATGGAATAAATAGTTTTTTTAAACTGCTAAGGTCAATATTATTACATCTCTTAAGATTTTTTCCCCAATTCGCTACAGAACAAACCACTGTTGAAATGACTTTTCAATTAACAGAACTTGCTTAGTTAAACTAATTAAACTAGTTAAGCCTTTAAATTGTGCTTTTAAACAGAATACTAGCATCTTGCAAAATATGTACAGTCGTGGCCAAAAGTTTAGAGAATTACATAAACATTGGAAAAGTTGCTGCATAAGTTTTTATAATAGCAATGTGCATATACTCCAGAATGTTATGAAGAGTGATCAGATGATCTGCATAGTCCTTCTTTGCCATGAAAATTAACTTAATCCTGAAAAAAACTTTCCACTGCATTTCATTGCTGTCATTAAAGGAGCTGCTGAGATCATTTCAGTAATCGTCTTGTTAACTCAGGTGAGAATGTTGACGAGCACAAGGCTGGAGATCATTATGACAGGCTGATTGGGTTAGAATCGGAGACGTGACATGTTAAAAGGAGGATGATGCTTGAAATCATTGTTCTTCCATTGTTAACCATGGTGACCTGCAAAGAAATGAGTGCAGCCATCATTGCATTGCATAAAAACGGCTTCACAGGCAAGGATATTGTGGCTACTAAGATTGCACCTAAATCAACAAGTTATAGGATCATCAAGAACTTCAAGGAAAGAGGTTCAATTCTTGTTGAGAAGGCTTCAGGGCGTCCAAGAAAGTCCAGCAAGCGCCAGGATCGTCTCCTAAAGGGCATTCAGCTGCGGGATCGGAGTGCCACCAGTGCAGAGCTTGCTCAGGAATGGCAGCAGACAGGTGTGAGCGCATCTACTCGTACAGTGAGGCAAAGACTTTTGGAAGATGGCCTGGTGTCAAGAAGGGCAGCAAAGAAGCCACTTCTCTCCAAAAAAAAACCAGGGACAGATTGATCTTCTGCAAGAAGTATGGCGATTGGACTGCTGAGGACTGGGGCAATGTCATATTCTCAGATGAATCCCCTTTCTGATTGTTTGGGGCATCTGGAAAAAGGCTTGTCTGGAGAAGAAAAGGTGAGCGCTACCATCAGTCCTGTGTCATGTCAACAGTAAAGCATCCTGAGACCATTCATGTGTGGGGTTGCTTCTCATCCAAGGGAGTGGGTTCACTCACAATTTTGCCCTAAAACACAGCCATGAATAATGGTACCAAAACACCCTCCAACAGCAACTTCTTCCAACAACAGATTGGTGAAAAACAATGCATTTTCCAGCACCGTGCCATAAGGCAAAAGTGATATCTAAGTGGCTCGGGGACCAAAACGTTGAAATTTTGGGTCTATGGCCTGGAAACTCCCCAGAAACTAATCCCATTGAGAACTTGTGGTCAATCCTCAAGAGGCGGGTGGACAAACAAAAACCCACTAATTCTGACAAACTCCAAGAAGTGAATATGAAAGAATGGGTTGCTATCAGTCAGGATTTGGCCCAGAAGTTGATTGAGAGCATGCCCAGTCAAATTGCAGAGGTCCTGGAAAAAGAAGGGCCAACACTGCAAATACTGACTCCGCATAAATGTCATGTAATTGTCAATAAAAGCCTTTTAAACGTATAAAGTGCTTGTAATTATATTTCAGTACATCACAGAAACAACTGAAACAAAGATCTAAAAGCAGTTTAGCAGCAAACTTTGTGAAAACTAATATTTGTGTCATTCTCAAACCTTTTGGCCACGACTGTAGTAAAATATTATGTCCTGTCATTCATGGTAAAGACAAAATAAATTAGTTATTAGTTTTAGTTGTTAAAATGTGTAAAATATTTTCACTATTGAACAGCCCTATATTGAATATAAGAATTACAATTTCACAGGAGGGCTAATAATCAGTTGGTGTAAGTAAGGATGAGATTCCTTTGACAGATTTTTTACTAAGGATGTTTTAAAATGTAAACAAGAGTCACTTAATGCCTTTTATGAATTATGAATAAGAATATATGTCATCCAGCTGAATGAAAAAGAAACTGATTTATACTAGAGATTTTGAAGAAATATTATTTTATTTATATATATATATATATATATATATATGTTTATAGTGTGATAAACAAAACTGCCTTTACCCAAGAAATCTATGTTTTTAGCATCTAGGAAATTGTAGATTTTACTTTGTCTTTTATATCCAATATCCAGATTTGTTTTTAAATCTGAGAATAGATTTTAACCTATTGTCATTTTCTGCAATTGAATTCTCTAAAACTATCTTTCTTTCTTTTTTCTTTTTTTTTAATTTTGTAATACGTGTAAGTTGTTTATAAAACACAAATGAACATTGTTCTACAAAACAAAACAAAACTGATTAAAATGATTCAAGTTCTCTCGATAGGCGGAGCGAAGCAGCACAGTTTGTTCCATCATCACGTTGCGCACATGGCGTATGATGTGACTGCGCCACACCTAACTGTGTCCGAGCTGGAGATCGCAGCCTGGGACTCACTTGTGTAATAGTTGGGGGCAATCAGTGGAGCTCATGCTGCTGCTGCTCCACTGCTGTGCCTCCCCTCATGACCCAATAAACGGCAGAAGCAGAGCAGGAGGCGGGCGGTGCACGAACGACAACCTTTTACGGTTTCGATACGATTAACAAACAATAAGTATATTTACAACACTAACGCTGTGGCCAAAGTCAACACCGAGACATTTGTAATGTTCCGCAAGTCTGTTTAAAATGGGCTTGTTTTTATACATCGCTGGATCTGCCAACCCCACCGAGGCCACAGTCTATGAGGTAAGGAAAGTCTTTTAAAAATATTGTCAAACTTTAGCCGGTTGTTTGTATCAAACTTTGTACAGTTTTGTGGCATTTCAATGCACGCTTCACGCTTTGTCACTTGTTGACAAGCAGATTGAACGTTACGAATATTTTATCTATAGTTTGTAGCACGTGTTTACATAGTTGACAAAGTTCAACTATCGTTCTATTTCTTTTGCAATCTGATACATCTGTTTGTTTCTTGACTTGCGTGCTAACCAATAGTCTTGCGTCAGGTCACGGAAGTGTAGAACCGTGTCTGAAATCTCGTTTGGCTGCTTACTTGGCAGCATTTTGGAGTATAACGTGATGTCTAGAATGCTGTCTAGATAGTCATCTTTCTTCGGTTTTGAGAACACGCCTGAGAGTAAGACTGGGCCAAGCTCAGTAAACAAAAGTATAGTGTTAGCAGTAGCTAAAATTCAACAGATTTACAGACTTGTTTAGTAGAATTGGGTATAAATGGCCTTATTTTAATTAGAATATAGCTGTCAGTCGCCAGTTAGCACACAGGTAGCCTACATTGTGTTGATTTAACAAACAGTACTTTAATCTGTACTGTAGCACACGTACAGTATGATGTCCTTCTTTACAAAGGTCTATAGATTTTGTTATCACTGGAGATAGTGCTGATCTCCTTGTCTGTAGTCCAAAGGAGTGAAATTATCATTGAAATGTGCTGAGTGAAATGTTCTTATTTTTGGATTGGCTTTTGAGGGATCTTTCTGTACATGTTGATCAGAGGATACGATGTTTTTGAAGCGTGTGTTCTATATCTGCTCAGTTTTTGATTATGCAGGCTCATCAGTTGGTCCATTACAATCAGGTTTAAAACATCTGTGGCATAAAAAGTATGTTAGTGTAAACCTTCCCTTAATGACTTAAGAATTTTTGTGCCACTTTTGTCTGTGTAATCATGATAATGCTCAACTTCCATCACAGTAATCATGATAAAAATACTCTTTATAGTTGCGTTTTGTTGTTTGAATACTAAAATGGACTTTACTTAAAAAAAACTTTACCTAAGTCAACCTATTGTCTTAAAATTATGGAAATGAATTATGTACATAATTTAAAAAAATGAAGTTAAGTCAACTTAACAGTTCCAAGCAAGTTTATTCACTTTTTTAATAAAGTGAACTTGTTGCTTTTAAGACAATGGGTTTACTAAACTTTTATTTGTAAATTAACTAATCTCTTTGTACAGTGTAGAAAATCTTAGCATTAACATTAACTCATAATCACTTACTTTTTATGAGTGTTTTTTTTTATTATTCTTTGTTAATCTAAAGTTAATAACAGGAAGACAACTGTTCAGTTGTTCATTTTATCAGCTTGGATCCAGTAAAAATACAATTCTATTTAGATTAATAGTAAATAGAAAGAAATATACATTAATATTAGCAATAAATAAATGAATAAATGTTTTGAATGCATTTTCATTTTTGTTCTTAAACATTTAGAGAACATGCATTCAAATTATTTAGACTAGAAAATATAATATTGTTAAACATTTTTATTAACTTGATGGATTGGAATGTTGTTGTTCCTAAAGAACTTCATCTAAGATTTATTCAGCTTTAAACTAACACACTATTATTATTTTTTTGGTAAATCAAAGTTGCATATTTGTTTTATGATTTCACCGGCACTTATTAGAAGTCAATAAGGTTATTTATCGACAGGTTTGGGTCTAAGGATGGATCTAATTTCCTTTTTTTTTTTCATTTTAATATCATAACATACACTAAAAACTAACTTCTGAAATTAGATGCTTTCTCTTACACTCTTTTGCCACAAGGTTTTATTTTCTAAATATTTTCTAAAATGGTAGATCAAAACCAAACAGAAGCGGTGGGTAGGTATACAATGCTTATTTTAATATATGGAAACAAAGGCAAAACGTCTTTTTTTTCTGTGTCCACATCAAATTATGATTGTTTTTATTAGGGATGTACCAATACTGGTATCGACCTCGATACTGAGCTCATGCACTCGTACTTGTGAAAACACAACGATACTAAAGACAATACCCAGTAACGTCACTGACAGAACTTTTTCAATACACACAGAGGCTCCAGCAGCAGGAACAGTGTCAGGTTCAGCAGTGTGGAAATATTTCAAAATGAATGATTGGTGTTTGGGGACTTATTTCTGTGCCACTCAAATGCCTGAACACTCATAATTACTTGTTACTGCATTGATGGGCTGTGAGAATGAAACATTATTTCCTCAATGAGAAAACTTATGTGAATGTCAGAAAGCTTTGATGATACAAATCCAAGACAACTTTGTAATAACGTTACTGTCGTGTCTTCCAACAAAAGAGAGGAGATCTGTTTTTGCATCAACTCCGCTGCAATCTTTTTTTATTCTGTTGCTTTTACACATTCTTCTCCTGTTTTTACCCCTGTTCTCTTAAAGAGCCTCATATCAAACATAGAATAAATGCATAATGATAATCACACCACAGTCAGCATGAAATGAAACAAACTTTATTCTCGGGACTTGTGACATGCAGTAACTACACACTCTCTGATGATAACAGGTGGAACGTTAGCTTGGCTAGCTACATTAAACATGTCGCTAGGCATCATTTCCACTCAGCCTCTAAAACTCTTGCAATTAGTTTAGCAAAATGTGTGCGATCGCACAACTACACTGACTTGTTTCAGTGTAATCTTTAATCCACAGCAGCATGGATCCGTAAAGGAGGACAAGGTGTGTGTTTATTATAAGATCTGTACACACAGTTGACAAAATGTCACGGAGCAATTGGCTTCTTGTCTATTGTAAAGTTTTCACTTTGCAGAAATAGCCCTTTACGCATACGAACACATGCTTTATGATGTCGCTCCTTTAACTGAAAAAGTTGTATCTTTGAATACTAAACATTACAGTGTATGTGGCATTATCCATCACACTGTCATGCTCAGAAATGTCAGACAGACTGAGCACTCAGTCAATGCAGTTTACTGGACCACAGTGATTGACAGACATAGAAACACCATGAGCTGTTTTGTATTAAATATTGTTTTGTAATGACCCAAATATTTTTATAGCCTTTTATAGGTTTTTATTTATTTATTTTAAAAACAAATGGATTTGGACATGTAATTTGTTTTTGTCTTGTTTTTTTTTGTAATGGAAACAAAAACTGCACTTGAGCATAGAAAAAGGTTTAGTGTACATTCTGTATTGCACAGTAAGTGCGTGCAAAGTATAGACAACCCACACACTGCACACTGCAAACTTTCCTCTGCACAAATATCAAGAGGAGGTATAAAAAGCAGTACTTTTAATGAGATGAGTGAAACAAATGGCTTGAAAATTGTTTGTACTTGAGGGTTCCCATACTACTTAAAAATACCTGAATTTCAGACATGAATTCAAGGCCTTTAAAGTCCCTGAAAGTTCTTGAATCTGATGTCCATGAAAGAGTGGGAACCCTTTGTGAATCTTGTGTTAATAATCAGCACAAAAGTTTGAGTTACAGTTTTTCATAATTACAAAGAAGCTGTCCCAAAATAATTAGTCTTACTGTGTCATCACTCGGAAAATGGCCAAATCCCCAAAAAAGGTATCGTATTTGCGAGTAAAAAAAAAAAAAAAAAACTATCAGTACTTGTACTCTTTTTAAAAAAAAAAATGTTATCAGTGCATTCCTTTTAAATATATGCGTCTACTTAAGTTTTTAAAAAAACTTTTAAATAAGATATCGGAATATGCTAAAATATTCTTCCAGCATCATTCAAACTAACTGATATATTTTTTAAAAAAGTGTTAAAAAAAGTCATAAGAATCTTTTTCTGATGTGCAGTTATTAAAATATATAAAATAATAACCAACCACACTTAATTTTCATGTTTTAAATAAGTGAAAACGTCATGCTGACAAATAGGTCATTCATTCATTCATTCATTCATTCATTCATTCATTCTCTTTTCGGCTTAGTCCCTTTATTAATCTGGGGTCGCCACAGCGGAATAAACCGCCAACTTATCCAGCATATGTATTACACAGCGGATGCCCTTCCAGCTGCAACCCATCACTGGGAAACATCCATACATACTCATTCACACTCATACTACAGACAATTTAGCTTACCCAATTCACCTATAGCGCATGTCTTTGGACTTGTGGGGGAAACCGGAGCACCCGGAGGAAACCCAGGTGAACACAGGGAGAACATGCAAACTCCACACAACAAATAGGTAAAATCAAGTGTTTTTAAATATAGTTCAGAAATGTATAAAAAAATAATAACTAAGGACTACAATATCATCCTTAACAAGTCATTAATATATCATCAAATAAAAAAGATATTTTCATTTATAATTTAGCTGGTGTCTGGCAAATTATGTAAATGCGTAATAATCAATATATTTTGATAAAATGAATTAATTAAATGTGGTAATCCTTCTTGTGCTCATTGGAGGAAAACGACATGTAAAGCTGTATTACCCTTTTATTTTTTCATGCTTGAAAATATATATTTTTGCTTTTAACTCATATAGGACTAATCATCTAATAAAATTAGTGTATGTTATTAGGTACTTGAGGGCCTATAGAGATATTGAAATGTGTTGTCCTAAAAAAAACAACAACATACAACCTGTAAATCAGTCTGAAGAAAGTAACTGTACTGCATGTTAACTATACTGTAGATATTTATATTAGATAAAGGGTTCACCACATGACCATATAACCTGAAAATAAACAAGTTAAAGGAAATTCTGCTCACGGGGCAATTGTGTAATACAGTGCAATTTGTTTGTGGTCAATAAAAATGAAAGCCTCCTGTTTACTTATAAGTCACTTGGGGGTTTTAGCTGACTCAGAATTAATCATCTCTTGCTTAAGGATATTTGGAATTGTTGAAGAGAATAAAAGCCAGGGATTAATATTACACAGCGGTGGTCAAATCAATCAACAGCTTTAAGTGGCCGTAGCCAGTTCTGGTGCAGGATTATTATTTAATGCCGTATCATATGCTGTCGCTGATACTCCACTTCTCACTGAGACTGTGAAAAAACAACGTTAGTCAGTCAAGTATTGTGATTAGACAGGCCAACGTTATCCGTCACTTTAGCAACTTCTCATTATAACCTTCTAAACTTTAATTAGTTTTCTAATATGATGTTTTCTGGCACTGAAACCGGATATATGGACTGCAGTTTTTTAATTTTTTAATCTGTCAGCAAGTGTCTTCCACATGGCAGTCATGCTCTCTTTTAAACACATTTAGGTCTTTTTTTAAATTAATATTTTGTCATTGTTTACTAACTCTGATGTTATTCTTATGCGATTAAATGAAATGAAATTAATATTTTACTTATAAATACAATTCAAATAAAATCTAATTAAATTTGAATTAAATTAAATAAAAAATTTTTTTAATATTGAATGTATTAGTCATGTAGTAATGCAGTTGTCATTCTGACTCTTAATGAACTGTGCTAATTGAGATTCATGAATTCGCAGTTGTGCCCAAAGACAAGCAGTCAAGATCAGGATTTTCATTTCATTCATCATTCTAAGAAGCACAAAACATTTTCTTTTAATAATCATTCACCATGTTGATCATGTCAATCTCTAGGTTTACCCAATTAAATCCAAATTTAAAAAGAAAAAGGAAAAATAAAATGTCATATTACCAGAACTTTTGGTAATATGACCTGTGTCTCGTAGGGACCTTCCTTTGATGCTTTTGAAACTCAAAGCTGATTGGAAGGGCAGAATGACATTATAACAACTTGTAACAGTAAATACTGAAATAATTTTTATTTTGGGGTAAACTGTTCTTTTAAACCTGTATTTTGGAAAATGCGTCTTTATCTGTATGTTTTGGCCTTCCAAAACTTGAGATGGTGTTTTTGTCCTACAAAGCCTTTTGAAGTCTAAAGCCTTTTAATGTTCTTCTCCCAAGTATGTAAATATGGAATTGAGTTTTTGAGTCATAGTATGGAAGGTTCATGTTATTAGTTTTGATATCTAAGTTTGATATGTATGTTTATAGTTCTTTTCTTTTTAATTTCACAGTGTTGTGGTAAAGATAAATGTTACTTTGTACATTCTTCATACAGTTGTTGAAGACGAGATTTTAAGCCTCTTTTTGTCAAATATTTTCCAAATGATGTTTAACTAATAGAAACGCACCAATATGGAATTTGTGACTGATAACGATAACTTAATTAGAGAATTAGAGACCGATAGCCAACATATTAGCCGATAAAAATAAATATGAAATTTTTCTCATGTTTGCAAATATATACATAGAACAGTTGATTTTATTTTAGAACCTTACCCTTCAGAAAAGTTTGAACAGATCTCAGAACTTTAGTAATTAACTTTTTTTCCTATGGCCAACTTTCTTTTATATAAATAAAATTATACTTCCTGACAAAAAAAAAGCATAAATAAAAAAATCAAGTCGCTGAACATTAACACAATCAAAATGCCAGTAAAATGATAAAAGAGTGTCAGCCAGCTAGCACGTTAAGTGGTTCAACCAGCAGAAATAATACATAATTTATTGGCTTAAAGATATCTGTCTAATTTTGTTATCAAACCTATAATTAAAAAATATCATTTGTCGGCCGATATCGATATGGCCACCATATCGTGCATATTAACAAAGCAAGGGATTTTTCACAGTATTTTCTGTTATATATTTCTTCTGGAGAAAGTCTTATTTCTTTTTATTTCAAAATTTAAATAAATAAATAAATTCACAGAAGTAATTATTTTGTTTTCATTTGTAGCAGCAAAGATGAAAATAATATACTCTCTCTTGGTGTCTTTTGACAAAACACGAGGGCAGTTGTGTTTCACACTGAACACGGAATAGTGATTGAGTGTGAGATGAACACATAAGTATTAATTGTTTTCATAATAAAATAACCATAAATTACACATATACGGTATGGTTTCATTTTCAGATTTGTTATTATGGTTGAGCAACACATGGATGAAGCATTTTGGAACAAAAACAATGTTTTTAAGTTCCCATAATGTAATTAAACTTTTTACACTGTAGTTCATAGAACAACACTTGTTGTGAGTACATTAACATGGACACCAATAATCTGATTTTAATTAAGACAATGCTCTGATTAAGAGTCTACCATGTAAACAACAATTTATTATTATTTATTTTTTTGATTACCTTAATCCGACTAAAGTCATAATCGAACTAAACAGAAATTGGATTAAGACGAAGTATTCCTATTTTAGTTGCATTACTGAAGTGCAGTACAGACATGTAAACACCTTAAACTATTACCGTCGTGTAGGATTTTTTGTCGCATTTTGTGACAGGACATTTCATACACACACAGCTGTTTGACACTATTCTCTGCACCTACTGAGTCAGTAAAGAACCACAAACACCCGCAACGTGAAATGTGGTTTTTATTTTTTCATTTATTTATTTTTTTTCATTTAGTGTGCAGTATCAAATTCCATTTAAACAACACTCTTCCACTAGCCCTTACTTCATACGCACATCCAATACCTCACTTTGTCACGGGGGGCATGCATGAAATGTTCTTGAATGAAAGTGAAAGTGCAAAACTGCAGTTAACGTTAAAAAATAAAAAATGAAACACACAAAATTACATGAAACGTGGATCGCGTGATGATGTGAATCGAAGTATTTGCTACAACTTGTAAAACGGGACCATGAAAGGAACATTCAAAAAGCAAGTCATGTAAAAACCTTAATCATATTATTGTCTTATTCCGGTTAAGGCAAATAATTTGATTACTGATGTCCAAGTAAATGTAGTCAGTGTTAGCTTGAACTTGACAGAAACTGACTTCATTCATTGACTTAAAATGACCTTAAAGCCATTGGTTGAGAGTAATTGCAAAAATGGGTCAGTCTGAAAAGCTGAATTATTTCTCGGAAAAGGTCTTCTAGAAAAGATTCTACATGGCTTGATATTTAGTATTCAGTTTTTAGTATTTGAGTGCAGTGTGATTTATACATTTTTGTGTGGGGTCCAAATACATTTTTGGGTCACTGTGTGCTTAATAATATCTAGAAACGGTGTGCCTATTCCCATACTGTCAACATCATGTATAATTGCTGATGTTTGTGGTTAGTGATAAGCGATGCGGTCAAATTGCTCTTTCAGTCCTTGAAAAGAATGTTGTGAAGGAAATGGCACATCATGAGCTACACTTGACCTGCTCGGCACAACCGAGGCATTTCTGGAATTCTGCATCTAATCTCGTCTTGCTTTTATTGTGGTTAGACATTATGCTCAGTAATGTATGCGTGTTGTTTAAATAAATGTGGTTAAAAAAAAAACACAGGTTTCTGTTAAAAACAAGATTGTCATAGCCTATTTATTCAAGTTCATAACATAGTACTTCATAGCTGATATTTAACAGCTGTATAAACTTAAATCGCTGTCATAATGCATGATCTGATATTGGTGATTTAATGCCTAAATGCTTATTGGTTGTAGATTGTTCTTTTTATAAACAGCATGTAGTGATATTATGCCGTAAACTAACTTAACAAAACTTCCTTGACATAAATTCCAGAACAGAAAAGAAACTAAATTGAGCATGCATATAATTTGTGGCTAAAGACCTGTTTTTATCTAAAAAAAACCCCCCCAAAAAACTGTATACAGTACATTAGTTTTTAAAATTACCCCTGAATTTTTCCAACACAATGAGGAAAATGCTAAAATTGACATTTAAAACTTGCAAGTAGGCAAACTACAGCTTATATTGGATTTGGGTTTTAGTTTATGAAAAAAAATGCATACAAACAAAAAAAGAATACTCAAGAACACATTGAATACTACACAATACAGTCAGTTATTATATTTTTTTGCTTCTCTTATGTATTTGAGACACACACACACTTTTCCAGCTATCCTTGTGGGGACTTTCCAGGTAATAATGATTTTTATACTGTACAAACTGTAGCGCCAAACCTCACAGCAAACAATCTGCACATTTACATTTTCAAAATTCATTCTGTGTGGTTTAATAAAAACATGTTCCCACAAGATCAAATCTTATATTGATGTAAGATTTGTGGTCTCCAACAAATGTTACCACAACATAAGAAATACAAGGTACACACTTGGTTTAATGTGACGGAAGTTAAAATGACATGTAAGGTTATTTTGATTCTTAATTGACAATTCTATTATTTTACAGAGATTGTTCTTCTATTAAATATTGTTCTGTACTTACATTTTTTCAATTGACCTAAATTATAATGGAATTGTTTTTAATAGCACTAACTTTTGGACATTGCTGAAAATGACACACATTTTTACCATTGAGTAAACTGTCCCAGAACAAAGCAGTGATTGGCATTGAGAACAGAATGTAAAGTATTTTTTTTTTGTTACTTCTTCATTGTTTTGTACGTCTACTCCCATAATACTGAAGGAGCATCTCATTATAATACAACCCTCCTTGCACTCCTCTGTGGCTTGGAATGTTTCTGTAGACCAATCGCTGTCTCCTGTTTGACTGAAGTGTGTGTGTTTGTGTGTGTGTGTGTGTATTCCTCTCCTGTGTATCATGATTGTTACACTGAAAAGGACTTTCACAAGGCTGAAGCACTTTGGATTAACATGTCTGAACCACGCCAGAAGACCAGAATGGTAGATCACATAACTTTCTTAATCATTAACTGACTCATGAAAGGAACAAACATGCTTAATTATTATGCTACCTTTTGAAGGTTTCTGCTGGTTTTAAACTGATCTTCTTGCAATCTGCTTTCTTGAGAGTAACAACACTGTGTAACTGGATTTGCTAAACAAAGTGAGGGGGGGGGGGGGGGGGG
>CAIGQW010054073.1:10814203-10827019 GCA_903798125.1 Danio choprae | reverse complement strand
ATAATAATAATAATAATATTAATAATTAAGTTGAGTAGGTTAGACTGAGTTAAATATTCAAGATGATCTAGTTTTTTTAATGTATTTATGGGGTGGCCAACACGGAGCAAGTGTTTTTAATTAGATGCTTTGTTTGAAGATATTATACTTCTATTTGCCCGTTATTTTATATTGTAAAACGTTGTGCAGTGTGACCCTAAAATGCTATGATGTTTATTTACTACTCAATTCATTATATTTATATTATGTCACTAATGTGTTCTCGGTCCCTGGCCTCCATGCGCTGCACATTTCATATGCTTCTCTTTTTACGTCAGACATTTGTTTTAATTTATAAATAAGTGCCCTGCAAAGTGGACTCAATGATGAGGGGAGCATGTTTCATTCAAATGCAATTTTAGTGTGTAATATGTTAATTGTTATTTTATTTATTAACAGAGGTATGTTACGTGACATTTCATGGTTCACGGCTTAGGTAGTGAGCAAAGAAGGAGAAGGGACTAGGGAACAATGCACACCGTGTAGGGATGTATCAGTCAGAACACAGTTCACGCATGGAGCTCTTCTAATGAGCTGGTCATCCGAATCAGCTTTATTAAATAAGAGAGACATGCAAAATATGCACCGCAAAGACCAGGGTTGAGGAACGCTGGATTAAACTAAAATGTTTATTTGATTCCGGGATTTATCTGACAAATCATAACATTTTATGCAAATGATTAGCCAATATACTCTAAAACATGAATTACACCCAATTATGACATTTTATACTAGAATAAATATGTTATCACTTGATAATATACTAAAAACTATAAGCAGATTATACTGATTATCATAATTTTAATTGCCATGAGACTTTCAAATAATTTAGTGAAATAGTTCAATGATGGCATATGGAAATATAATTTTATCAAATCATTAGTATGTAGGCCTTCATGGTACATGAAATGTGTATCACTGTGTAATGATAGATATTTTCATACACACACACACACACACACACACACACATACAAACAAACAAAGATAGGATTACTATACCGAATTTAAAACTGCATTTTGTTATATTCTTTGTGGCTGTTCAAGAGAAAATTAGTGAATATCTATTTTGTTATGTCTCTTTCTTTTCAGCAGGTACTTCACTGTGAGGGTGTGAATAATAAGAGCTACGTGTGTGAATCAGGACACTGTTGTGGAGAGTCCCAGTGCTGTAGCTACTACTATGAGCTCTGGTGTAAGTATATCCTCATGTTATATCAAAATAGCTGTGTTGTTTTTATCAGAATACATAATGATTGAATTAGGGATGCTTTGATCGACTGGGCAGAAACCAGAACTGGCTGAAACCGGCTCTTTTGTTTCAGTTCGAAATGCAAAAACAAATACAAAAACTTGCAAAAACGCAGCAAAAACTTTATAATACAAAGAGATTAGATGCACCCAGAGAGACACATGATCCTGATCCTGACAGGCAGCATAGGTCTTCATTTGTTTCATCATTCAGTACTGTATGGATCATATTTATGTGTTTGGCCAAATTTCAATACAGCTCATTTTTAGGCCATTACTTGTGGTTTATAAGTCTAAAGCTTGAGTAAACATCTATACTTGATGTACTTGGGCTTTTTTTTTATATAATTGTGCATCATTACTTTTTATGTGTGGATTATAAGTAGGCTGTTTGAAAAATCTAACATGCACACATACAGTTTGTGATGTGTGAAATATTAGAGGAAAATCCTAAATATTGTTGAGTGAGGTTTAATTAAGGGTGATAAAAGATTAGATGGTATTTTCTTCTTAGATTTTCTCTGCAAAATGCATAATAAATGCTTTGAATCAGATACTTTGTTTATAGCAGTAATCAAAGAAAATGCTGTTACTCCTGCATACTCTTTTACATCATATTTTGAAATTATACAAAATATTTTAAATGACCAACTACCCAAGATATTGTATGTTGTTGTTTTTTTTGTGTGGATCATGATTTTTTTAAAAATAACAAAAAAACTTTAATTTTGACATTTCTAAAATCAGGACAAATTTTTTTTTACTACTTCTTAAGTCCCCCATTAACCCCCAAATCAATCAATTAATCAATCATTGAATAAAAATATACATTCACATTGTAATAAAAGCTGAAGTAAAATCTAAAGCAACTGAATTGTATAATGTTAGCACTGTATCATCGGTGCCTTTGGCATTTCTGTATGCTAAAATAATTTATTTCCTTAGCTCCAGCTTTTTGGGTATGGGAACAACCGTACATATTTTCAGTGTATTTGGCTCTATTCCTGTATTGAACAAAATCTGGAAAACTGGCTTAAAAAAAAAACCCTGCCAGTTGATAAACACTGTCCTTAAATACACATCCGTTTAGCCCATCAGGTCCTCGTGCCTTATTAGGCTTTATACGAGACAATATGACAATACAGCTCAATTCTCCAATATGGAGAAACCATATTGGGAGAATTGTGAGATACAATGTCGAAGAATTGAGCCTTTAAGTTAAGAGGCTCAGAAGATTATATAATATATATACATGCTGAAATGAGGAAAAACAGCTCTTGTACAGGAAGTGAATTTGACTTAAGGCGATCAGCTTTTTGCAAACTGGATGAAGAATGACATGAGTCTTACAAATCCTTATGCTGAGAGTGTGACCGTTTGTTTACGAGCTGTGCTTCTAAGTCTAAGAGGAATTAGTTCAGCTTTATGAAGCGGTATAGAGTACAGAGGTATGCTTGAAATGTTAAGATTATTTAAGTGCAGGATCATTTCCCTGTGTGTGTGTTTTTTTTCTCCAGGGTTCTGGCTGGTTTGGGCCATCATCTTCATCTTGAGCTGCTGCTGTGTTTGTCATCACCGTCGAACCAAACACAGACTACAACAGCAGCAGCGGCAGCACGAGATCAATCTCATTGCCTACAGAGAGGTTCACAACCACACATCTCTGCCCTTCTACTTCAGTAATGTCATCTGCTTTCTTTACTTTGTTGTATTTGCTGTGCTAATTTCTTTATAAGAATGAAAGAATAAAAGAGAGAAAAAAACAAAAGCGAGAACGAATGTACAAAGAAAATTTGCAAACAAAAGAATGAATATTATCTCTTGGTTTAGTATTATCACTGGTGGTAGTCTCCAAAATATTTAAGGCACTTTGATTGTCAAGAAAATCTCTATATAACTTCAATGAAGAAAAACATACAGTTATGATAAACATTTAAATGTATATGTGCGTATTAATATTGCTTAAATAATTGTTAATGTGGTTCATTTGTTAATATTACTTAACTACATAGGACATTGGCTTCTTCAGCATTTTTATTTTTATTTTTTTCAATTTTAAGTTAATGTTAATTTCAGCATTTACTGAAACATTACAATCCAGTGTTGTGGCTTTTTTTAAATATATTTTTTTAAATATGTAAGTGAGCTAAAATAAATACAACTTTTTATAGGATATATTATGTAAAAAAGGCACATTCTGTTAGACATTGCTTGGGAAATATAAAAAAATTATAATTCAAATTTGAAAGGAAGGCAAAGGAGGTCTTCAACTGTATATCTCTCTTATTCTGTTTTTTTTTATCTTAGACAGTCTGATTATTTGAATCTCTTACAAATGCACTGACAAAAAAAACGCTTTAAATACAGCAGCAAAGAATGCATTTTGACAAAGAGAAAAAGAGTTTTTCTCATTTCTAAGACAGATTTGATATTGATGAGCTTGACCTGGTTTTGCTGAAAGATGAGATGAATAACACACACCTACGTCTGTTACTCAGCACCTGCTGTCTGTTTGTTTACCCTCAGTGAGAGCATGTGTGAAACACAGGGTTATCAAATATTTGGTCTGAGTTTTTTTTTTCATGCCATGGGATGACACAATTAGATCAAAGTCCCTTTTTGAGGCATGTTACTTCACATGTCGGACATCTTGACACTGCACCCAGGCTGTTGTTTTCTATGTAGGCAAATGTGCATGCAAATATAGCTGCTGTCTTCAAACCTTTCTTCTTTCCCCCCCCCGAAAAATTCTTAAAATTAAATCAAAATATTTATATATTTTAAACCATCAATGAAATTCAACATTAGCACATTGTAATCATTGAATTATTTATGTCTCTTATTAGCTCACATGGTAGAGGTCTTATTGTTACAGTAATAAGCATTAAAGCACAGTATGCCATTTCCACTGCTAGAGGGCACATATTCACAACAAACAAAGGTGTGGAATCATGGGAGTTTTTGCATAATTATCCCAAAAATTAAAAGATACCACTTAGTTTACTCACTCTCAGGCCATTGAAGATGAGGGTGACTTTTTCTTCTTCTTCTGTAGAACACCCGAGGTCCTTGGTGATTCATATAATGCAAGTCAATGATCACCCATTTTTGAGATTAATAATAAACCTTTACAAATATTTCTAAATCAATCCCTTTGGCTCCTGATGACCCTCTGAGGTCTTATGAAGTGAAACGATCAGTCTGTGCAAGAAATAGAACATTCTTTACAATATTATTAGCTTTAATCCACAGCCTGGTCGCTTGAATATGTTTGTACAACCGTGAATGTTTTTGCCAAACTGGGTCTTACCTGTGATTCTGTAAGACATGACTCCATTCTGATAAATGAACATCTTCAAGCAACTGGAAGCTCACACTCGATACGTGCGCGTGCGCGTGTCATTTTGCTTCAGAAGACCTCAGTGTCACCCTCAGCCATGGCTATTGATTTGATCATTTAATTAAATTAAAGAAAAGTAAAAAATTGACAGCCACTATATGAATCATCAAGGACCACAGATTCAACTAAAATTACTTTAATGTTCTACTGAAGAAAAAAAAAAAGTCACCTACATCTTGGATGACCTAATGGTGAGTAAAAAAAAAACAGGAAATCTTTATTTTGGGGTGAAATATCCCTTTAATGTGATGAGTAAAATCAACATGTTGCACAACAGCATGCACAGTGATATTTGCATGCCAGTCACAATAGCTTTGAGATTTAAGACATGGTGCTGTATGCTACCTTTCAAAGATCAATTATCATCAATCATTTTTCAATGGTCATTTGAAAATATCTAGTATTTTAGAAACTCTCCACTCCAGTGAGTTAAAGGACACTGAAGATTTAATATTTGTTTTAACAATCAGTTATTATTACTAATATTAAAATGTTACAGTTTATATATTTGAAACAGTAGTTTCTATTTTAATGTTATTTTTTTAATTCTGATGTAAAGATTTTAAGCATAATTCCAGTCTTCAGGGTTCACAGTCTTTCAGATATCATCCTAATATACTTATTTGGTGTAGGTCTGTCACAATAATCAATATCTCAACTTATCGCGCAACACATAGACATCACCTCAATCATTTTTGGGGATGCAATATCTATATCGTCCATACATAAAAACTAATTCTAGTACCATTTTAGCTGAGGATATGAGTTTTCATGTTTTGATTCCAATGCCTTATTATTAAATTGTTAAAATGACTATAATTAAATTAAATATTCTTAAGAATGAAATATGATGTGTTCTTTGAAAACGTGTACTTGCGTTGTAATGATATTATATTGTCATTGGGGCATTATGCAATGAGTGGCATAAAATGGTCTTAAAATGACAATAATATCGTTTATCACAATATATTTTGATGCAATATATCGTACAACAAAAAATAGATATTGTGACAGGCCTAATCTGGTGCTCAAGCAACAGTTAAAAATGTTCTACTACAGACTACACATGTTTTTTCATTCGTTCATTTATTTTTTTTATTTTTGTGTGTTTGTAAAATAGAAAGTTTTAAATGACAGCATTATTAAAAGAATAACAATAATTTATTTTATTTATAAATGGCGCCTTTCAAGACATGCAATGTCACCTTACAACAAACATGGCAAAAACAATTAGTGCAACATAATTTCAAATGCATAAAAGATCAGAAAGTTATAAATACAAACACGTCTTAAATATAAAATAACATGATAAAAAAAATAGCCATAAGAAAGCCGGCCTAAATATATGGGTCTTAAGATGAGATTTAAAAATCATAATCTTTTGTAATTTGTCCCTTTTTTACTGTACTTTTTCAGTTTCATTTTCCTTATAGCTACGTGTAATTATTGTTTTATTTTAAATTAATGTGTTTAAAATTTGAATAGGGATGTAGATCATAAATTATGACAAATAGATTTTTTGAAGTATTCCCTATTTTAAGTAGTTTTAAGACGTGCCGCATGCAGAACAATGAATCAGAGTACTGTACTGTACTTTTAATCTAATCTGTGCAGGCTGTTTGAAACAAAAAAACATACTGAAAGCACATCACAACATAAGAATTGCATCAGTTTAGTCATATCATTTTATTGGTTTTTGTTATGATTTAATCTTGAGGTGGTCTAACAAAAATGCTTGCATGAGATGGGGAGTCTTGGGTTTTGAAGTGTCACATATCCTGCAATGGTTATATTAAAAGGGTTTGAGAATGGTTTGGTTTTCCTTCCTTATTGTACTGTACATTATTGATCTGTGACCAGTTGACCACAGTGAATTTCAGTGGGACCATAAGCCAATGCAGTGTTGTAATATTGGATTTTGGTCTGGTGGTTTGCACTGTTGCAGTATCACTCCATAGCTCTCTAAGTAGGGTTTATAATGTAATATAACATTCCTTCTTAATAAAATAATCAGATGAGAAACGCATTAGTTTTCAATTATTTTAAATTTCAGTACTTAGTAAAAGTGTACTGCATCAGTATACTACTCAGTTAAGTGTAAAATATATTGAAGATCCAAGAGCCTTATATACAACTGTTTGTATTTCATAATAATTGGTACATCAATGAAAATCACCAGTCAGCCATCTATGTTAACCTTTAACCAAAAACAGAGAGATAGAACAGATATGTTTAATGAAACCATAGCTCTGGTCTTTTCTAAAACTCTTAAAAGCCATAAGCAAGATGAGGAACTCTGTTTCACTGGTCATGGATCAAGGAAAGCTTATAACATGTAATGCTCTAAATTTAGAACCATATGTTGTTTTGTTAAAGGAAATGTTCACCTGAAAATGAATTCTGAGTGGACGAAACCAGAAAACGTTATATTTTAATATTTTGCTTCGTACCTATTTTAAATTAAAATATCATTGTTTGTGTTCTGCACAGAAAAGAGCAAAGTGTAGAACCTCTTTTCTGTCTACAATCATTCTTTGAGTCAAAATGATGACATAGAATGCTGAAACTGACAATTTTATTATTGACATTCTGCCATAATTCATAATTTAATATGTGGAAAAGTTCAGATAATAATAGAAATATTTATAACTGACATAATGTGACAGAAACCTGCAAAATCAAACCTGACACGTAATACTATAATATACTGTTATAAATATGAGAGAAAAGTTCAAAGTATGTTATAAGAGCTTAAAAAAAGGTATAGTTCACCCAAATTTTTCAATTCTGCCATAATTTACTCACGCTCCACTTGTTTCAAAAAGGTTTCTTTTGTTGAAGACATACTGAAGAATGCTGAGAAAATAAACAGCCATTGACTTCCATGTTTTTTTAATATATTTTTTATTTGAATCTTACTATAGATGACAATGGCTGCTTTTTTCCAACATTCTTCAGAATATCTTGTTTTGTGCTCAGCAGAAGAAAAAGAAGTTCTTAAAGTTCAAATCCACTCTGGTGGGAGTAAATCATGAGGACATTTTCTCTTTAAGACATACTTTTTCATTGAAATAATTAGTCCTAATCATGACTATGTCTCCATTTCAGTTCATCTCACAATGCTGAGCTGTCCTAATTTAAACGCTCTATCTCATAA
The DNA here is from genome assembly GCA_903798125.1 of Danio choprae. Lineage (NCBI taxonomy): Eukaryota > Metazoa > Chordata > Actinopteri > Cypriniformes > Danionidae > Danio > Danio choprae. The sequence goes on along the minus strand of CAIGQW010054073.1, from coordinate 10,819,173 downwards.
TTATTACAAAGTTTGCCATCATTTTGACCTGTCAAATTAATGTTTAGGTCATAGCTGAAGGGAAAAAACACAACAAAACTTATGTTTATGTCAATATTATGACTGTAAATTTGATATTTAAAAGACATTTTACATTTAATTAATAATATATGTTTTAACATCATAATAACAAAAAATATTTTATTTAATTACCTTAAAAATACATTTTATGTCACGATTGATTTACTAAAACACTTCCCCCCCCCCCCGTTATGTGGTAGAAAAACCTGTTTAAATGATGACAGTGAACTATCCCTTTTAAACTGTATGCTAAAACAAAATCAGATTTTTTTCAAGGGATAGTTTTCCCAAAACTTTAACTTCTATCATCATTTACTCACCATTAACTTGTTCCAAAAGATAATTTTAAGAATGTTGGAAACTGGTAACCGCTAATGTCCATAGTAGGGAAAACCAAAACTATGGACGTCAATGGTTCCCAGTCTCCAACATTCTTCAAAATATCTTCTTCTGTGCTCAACAGTACAAAAAAAAGCAGAGTAAATGATGACAGATGTTTAATTTTTGGTGTGAACTATTTATTTAAATGCTTTAAATTCTCACAGTTGTTCTCTTCCATCTCTTTCAGGATTCCTACCCAACTCTCTCCTTCCAGAATACGAAGAGGTGGTGCATCGTCCTGCTACTCCTCCTCCCCCATACAGCGCCTTAAACAGCGGCCCTCCAACCTACAGCGACCCCTTAATCACAGACCAGCAGGACGCCCACTGCCCGCCCAGACAGACCACTCCAGTGCCCCCTGTACCTGACACACCCAGCCTAGAAGAGATCCAAACCTCCGACAGCTACCAGCACAAAGACGACGACAAGGCCGAGATGCAGCTAGAGCGGGGCAGATCCCCAGAAAACCCCCTGCCCCAAGATCAGCCTACCGAAAAGGAGAACCAGTGCAGAAAAGAGCCGCTCCGGAATATGGCCATGCCTGAAGAGAAAGAGCGGATTCTGGGAAGGCACCGCCGATTTACCGGGGACTCTGGGATTGAAGTGTGTGTTTGCGGACGAGGCTTGGAGAGTCACGAGCCTAAAGAATTTGAGGGGCTTTTGAGTGAGGAGGACCAAGAGGACTCTGAGGACTTCTGTGAGGATTGTATCCTTCAGTCTTACGGAGAGGAAAATCAAGATCTTCTTTCTCCCGAAAACCGAGTGGAGCGAGGAGCTTTGCCACTGCTTCAGTCTCAACCTGTTTGCCTCTATTTGCATACTATTAATGAACAGGAGGGTCCACATCAGAACAATACAGAATCTTAAATCTGAGTGTATGACTTTAGTGATTTTAAAAAAGAAGGGGTGGCCAAGGTGTAAAGAAGATACAATATGCAGTGCAAAGACTACAGTATGTTGAGCAATTACACTGCATGTATATTCGTATATATTGATGTGATGGAAGCAATCGGATGCTCTCTGCCTCTGTTTCATGTGCAGAGCATCTTTAATGCAGTTTTAAAAAAGCCCAAAAGTGCACAAGGATGAGCTCTACATCTGTACGAGCGGATGTGCCTATGTGGTATTATAACGATGTGTTTATGAGTTGGGAAGTCGTAATTATGACATCAAGTGCATTCAGATCTCTTCAGGTTGGTGTTTTTTTTTTATTTTTTTATAATAGTTAAAAAAAAACCAAATACAACATTCATTCTTCCAGCTGCAACCCAGTACTGGGAAACACCCATACACTTGCATTTACACATGCACTCATACACTATGGCCAATTTAGTTAATCTAGTTCAGCTATACAGCATGTCTTTGGACTTTGGGGTAAACCAGAGCACCTGGAGGAAACCCACGTGAACACGGGGAGAACATGCAAACTCCACACAGAAATGCCAACTGACCCAGCCGGGACTCGAACCAATGACCTTCTTGCTGTGAGGCGACAGTGCTAACCACTAAGCAACCGTGCTTTCCAAATAAAACAAAGTTATAATTTTATATTTTGAATTGGATTATAAAGTGCTGAATTGTTCAATAATCTTTTGGAATGATTGAAGCTGCTCAATACATTGTACATGCGATATAACTATATAGTTTTATTGAAAATGAAAGTACTATTAAGAAACGTTCACTGACTGTTGACAGATCCAGCATCTGCCAGGATTTATCAGTAATGCACTCTTGATAAATCTATTTTATTTGAAAATATAGCAAATATTTCTAAGAAGAAAAACTATATGTGATTCTACACATTGAAGGCACAGAGGACTGATATTACAGTTTTGTTTAGTTTTTTTTTTTTCCAACTAAAAACAATGAACGCATTGACAGCTAGTCTATTTTGCTCTAAAGAGCATTGAAAGCGGCTATGGACAAAGTTACTGTGTAACTGTACTGTGTACAGTTGATGTGGATGGTAATATTGTTATAGCTATACCATTATACTTCTCGTTGTTGGTGTGTTAGAGCCTTAAAGGGGACAGTTCACCCAAAAAAGAACATTTCTACATTCTAATTTGTACTCACACTCAAGTGGTTCTGACCTTTTCTGAATTTCTTTCTTGTGTTGTACACAAAAGAATGAAGAAAAAAGAGACCATTGACATCCATAGCAGAAAAAAAAAATGTTAAAGAAGTCAATGGCTGTTTTCCCCCCAACATTCTTTAGTATATCTTTCTTTGTGTTCAGCAGAAGAAAGAATCTCTAACGGGTTTGGAACAAGTGGAAAGTGCATTATAACAGATTGTTTTATTTTTATTTTTTGGTGAACTTTCCCTTTAAGGATGAAAGATTTTCACATATCTTAATTATGATATTGTGGGGTGTTTATGTGAAACTCTTAAATAAGATTTTTCAGCGGTGACCTCTGCACATCAAGACACATACAGGATGTGCAATAGTGCAGTCACATTTACAGTTGCTTTGTAACGTTTCTTTGGAATAGCAGTCTGTGTGATCAAGAGTGACAGATTTTGGACCAGCAGAAAGCTGCGTGTTTTAAAAGTGACCAGCGATGCTTTGTGTATTTTTATATTATCAACAATGAACAGTGGACCTGTTTTTCTTTCTTTTCTTTTTTGCTTGTGCAAAGAGGTTGCTAATGTGACAGCACTTTAACTGTGCAGTCTTAGCATTTAGATGCAAAATACAGAAAGACTGGTGTGCTGAGCTCTCAGGACAGTCGGAGTGAAATATAAAAGCTGTCTGAACACCAAAAAAGAAAAAGGCATTTAAAGCCACATGTGCCTGTCAGCTTTCCCTAATGCAACATGATTCATCTTATTGATGTATATTGAGTTTTTGCTTTGCACAATCACAATGTTTTGAATGAATCATATGCTAATTTCTTTCAAATACAAAGTATTTACATACCTACAGTCTTAATTCACATTTCATCTATTTATATTGGCTTTTTTCTTTTTTTTGATGATGTAAGCTTATAATGATATTCATACATCCATATTTATACATCTTAGTTTTTTTTAGCTGGAGCCAGCTACAAAGATTGACGGGACAAATGTTAGCATTTGGCTTAGACTCTAATAGTGCAGCATTGTTAACAGTTTCTGATAGCGTACAAACACTACATAATGTTTTTTTTTTTTTTTTTTTTTTAATAGCTTTGCCAAAGGGAGGTGTCTTTAAACCCAAGTATAATATAATATAATATCATATAATCATATATATATATATATGACTGCCTTGATTTTTCTGGTTACTCGAAAACTAAAAAATTATTATAATTATTTTGTATATCTGCACCAAAGTAGCTTCAGTTTTAAATTCCTCCATGACCACTGAAGCATTGTTTTTGAACTCTCAATATTTAATCTATATCTTTGCCGTAATTAATGTTATTATTAGTAAAAAAAAAAGTTATGAAAAAGATTTGCTACTGTTGTTTTGTGTTGACAATCTAATACGTTTAGAGCTGTGCTTGAAGACTATGAATCATTGTCTTTCTTTGATCTACTAATAAGCTGCTGATTTTCAGAAATTCTAAGAATATCTGATGCATTGTGAGCATTTCTCGACTTGTTAAATGTGATGTCATATTATATGTCATATTTTGTGTACTTTGCAATAGGCTGTCTAATCGTGACGCTGTCCATTAAACTCAAACCAACACGTGTAAGTGGTCTGAATCTGAATAATATCAAACCATGATTTTATCAGTTATTAAATTAATATAAAAAGGTTTTTGTTAGCTTTATGAATCAGTTAATGTCATTTTATGTGGCATCATTTATATTCCACAATTCTCCCGCCCCCTGTCGTTCAGATATCAGCTGACCAAGGGAAATGTTGCGGTACATTCCGTTTGTACACACGGTGTCCTAGTTCAGATTGTTCCTCAGAAAATCACGTCCAGTTGCTTTGTTGATTCCCGGTCAGACCCTCGAAACATTCCTTTAACAAAGGATAGTTCGTTCTGAAACCACAACAAATTATACTAACCCCCACGAGTGCGCTTTTCTTTTATACTGATTCAGAAAAGCAATGATTTTATCTTTGACCGTAATTCTGAAAAATAATAAACGTCATTGTCAAAACATGTATGGAAAATGTATTGCTCATCACAGTAGCAATATAAAATAGTAAATAAAAATAATTTTTTTTTTGTATGATCTCTCCTATTTAGTCAAACTTACTTACGTTGTCAAATATTTCACAAAGAGTTCCAAAACGACTGCATGCCAATGAATATCGCTAATTTGATCATATGATTTTAGCCTATTATTTCCCTTTTATGTGCAATAGATAAATATTGTGATTAATAGGACATAACAATATATTTATACATTTTAAAAAGCCCAATGTCATGTACTTTTTAAAACTGCTTTAAAAACAACCAAAAAAATACTTATGCACGAACATGCACACATTTAGATGATTGGATATGTGAAAATAGGCAATTTCATCGAATTCTAACATGTTTCATATATAGCTGCACATTTAGAGAACACACACACACATA
>CAIGQW010054073.1:10798877-10813803 GCA_903798125.1 Danio choprae | reverse complement strand
TAAACTGAAACCTAACTGACAGCTAATCTGGATTCACTGTACAGGCCCATGGTAACAAACAGCCAGTATTTTTTTCTGTTATTTTACGAACTTAATTCTCCATATACATAGAAAATCATCATACACTTTTGAAATAATTACTTTATTTGTCATACAGCCTTAAAATAAATCACATTCCAAATACTTTGCCTTTGGAATGTTTTTGTAGCCTTCTCCTAACCTCTGCCTTTCTGTAACTTTATACCGAAGGTCATTTGAAGGCAGGGTGTAATGTGAGAAAAGGTGAAGATTTCCATAGGGTGTGATGGTTTTCTATAGGCACTGTATTTATTATGTCCCTTAATAAACTGAAAAATAAACAAACAAAACATCTGATTCACAAAATATGAAACCTGTTAATTAATGGATATTTTTACAGTATATGTTTGTACTGGAAATACACCCTAACGTTTCTGGGAGACAATAATTCCAATTACTGTGCATTTTAATCTTTGAAACTTAGCATAACTTTTACTTTCACAAACAGCTACATTAAACATACGGGAAGGGTAATGTCCAAGTAATGCATCAATAGGGGCACTTTGACGTTGTTTAAATTTTTACCTATTGCCTCAATACCGCTCTCAGGTACTATGGCTGTGGTCTGGTCGTCCCGGAGTGCCTGGAGGGATGCAGAGTGCTTGATCTTGGCTGTGGAAGTGGACGTGACTGCTATATGCTCAGCCAACTTGTAGGGGAGAAGGGGCACGTCACGGGTATCGACATGACTGAAGCTCAGGTCAGTTCCTTTGAGCTTGTCTGAAGAGTTATTTCAGTTCAGTTTAATTGTAAAGCAAAATTACAGATAAAGATAATCCAGTATTATTTTGTTTTTATATTATTATTGTTATAAACAGAGCTGGATAGATTACTTATGAATTGCAATCGGTTACTAGAGATAAACATTTGATCATGACATAAAATTTGTAGTTATTAATAGATTTTTTAAAGGACAAACTCCACTGTTTTACCATTTTTTAAATTTAATCGGCCGATCTCCAGAAACGGTATGAGCACTTTTAGCTTAGCTTAGCATAGATAATTGAATTGGATTAGACCATTAGCAACTCATAAGAAAAATGTAAAAAAGGAGATTAAATAATTTTCCTATTTAAAGCTTGACTGTTCTGTAGTTACATGGTGTACTAAGACCGATGGAAAAAAGTTTCTTGGCCGAAATGGCTAGGAACTATACTTGTTTGCATATACCACATTGTAACTACTTTGATGTCTTTGTTTGCAGCTTGAGGTAGCCCGGAAATACATCGACTACCACATGCAAAGATTTGGCTATAAAAATCCAAATGTGAATTTTGTTCAAGGCTACATTGAGGCTTTAGTGGAAGCTGGGCTGGAGGACAACTCATATGATATTATCATGTAAGCTTGCAATGTTTCGAAATTGTAGCCCTAGTTGTAGAAATAAAAAACACTTCTTTATTCTTTTTTGTCATGAGATGATTCTTATGAGTGGTGAAATTGATGTTTTCAGTTTACACTACTTTTAATTGGTGGTTTTATTTCTTTTTCAAAAGCTCAAATTGTGTGATGAATCTGTCACCAGATAAAACCAGTGTCCTGAGGGAGGCGTATCGTGTACTGAAGGTACTTCGATTTCATTCAGAATTCAATTCAAATTTGAGTTTTTGTTGACAATCAGATGCTTTTTTTGATAGTTGCCATGTTAAACATTACAATCAGTACACTGTATTTTTTGTGTTTAGGATGGAGGGGAATTGTACTTTAGTGATGTCTATAGTAATGCTAGAATCCCAGAACACCTCAAGGCCAACACAACTTTATGGGGTATGGAAGGACTGTTTGCTCACCCACAAGTGCTTATAAACCTTCTTCAGAGTTATTTTTAATATAACCAAACCTGCCAAAAGTGTTCACACTCTAAATATTACAGGCTGTAGTTTAACTCCCCTTACATGTCACTATGTTTTAAGTCGCATATAAAAATGAACATTTTTGCATGTGTTAATCAGGCGAGTGCCTCAGTGGAGCATTGTGGTGGGAAGACCTGATAAGGCTAGCTGAAGAGGTTGGGTTCTGCAAACCCAGGCTGGTCTCTGCTAGTATCATCACGGTGGGAAACAAGGAACTAGAAAACATTCTTGGTAAGACATAAAAGTTGTTAAAGTCTGGATTAAATCAAAATATACTGTGTTTATTTTGCTAGCACACACTGTCATTTGATAGGTTAATTCACTGTAAAAAACAAACAAACAAACAAACAAACAAACAAACAAACAAACAAACTTTTCTGACCATTTGCTTACACCTTTGGGGTGGCAGCCCTACTCTGTTGTTGTCACAATATTCTTAAACGCGCATCTCTTACCTTTAGTTTGCTAGGAATGATGTGCAAAAAGAAAGCCCCGCTCCCTACTCAATATTTCATTTCAGTTGGAAGAACATCGACATACTGAAATAAAAGTCACAAAACAAGATATTCTGAAGAATGCTGAAAAAAAACTGCCGTTGACATGGTAAGAACAAAAAAATACTATGGAAGTCAATGGCTGTTTCATCCCAATATTCTTCAGTGTTTCTTCCTTAGTGTTCAACAAAAGTAAGAAACTCATAATTTAAATGATTGCAGATTTTTTATTTTTGGGTGATCTATTCTTTTATTCTGGCCTTAGTAACTTCCGGACTTTAAAATATACCACTTTTTAATTAACAATGAACAACAGCAAAAAAAACAAAACAAAACAAAAGATGACTATTTTGAGCTTGTGCACTTTTTAGACTTTGTTGCAGAAAATGTTAATGTTTTATTCTTCTTTGGTTTCTTTTGAGTTTTTGTTGTTGGTAGAGCAAAAATTGGCAGCCAAATTGTGTCTGAATTGACAATATTAACAATTATTAGAATAATTAAAAGGGCCATTTATTATTTCCAGTCATGTATGAATTCCTGCTGCAAAACACAGATGAAGGATTTTAAAGAATGTTTCTACCAAAGCAGTTTCATTGTACACTCACAGAAATAAAGATACAAAAGCTGTGGCTGGGGCAGTACCTTTTGAAAAGTTTTTTTTTTTTTACCTAAATAATCTATATTAGTACCTATTAACGGTACTTCGAATTCTGCAGCACCCCCTGCCGACAGCTATGAAAATTAAGATAATTGTTTTTTTAGCATGGTTTTTAATTTCCTACCTTTATTCATAAAATTGTTGAAAATGTTATTTAGATTTTGTATGGTGTCAAATGTTGTTTGTGACTAAATGTATTTTAAAAGGGATAGTTCACCCCAAAAATACAATTTTCCTCACCATTTACTCATTCAGGTGGTTCTAAACATTACCATGTTTATTTCATCTGTTGAACACAAAACTAGATATTCTGAAGACTGCTGGAACAACACAGCCATTGACAAATGCCTTTAATGTGGCATGAGTGTATTAAAGAAAAAGAAAAGAACTGAGACACTGTGATAACTTCTTTGGACTGACACGTGTCAGTAATTGATGACAAAATTATTATTTTTATTTATTAATGTTTTTGGGGAGGTGAACAATTCCTTTTAGGCAAAGTCACAGCCATGCTAATTGTATTTCCAACAACACTCTTACTCTTGTGATATTGGTTAAGCCAGCAGTCTGGAGGAAATCATTGCTCTTATGCCACGGGTAGCAAAATATGTACCACATGTGTTAATATCACCGTATTTAATGTTTTTGTGCTAACAATATTCTTGTGTGTAGAGATACTCCGCTTGTGCCACCAATGAATAAATTGCTTGGAAAAGTCCTAAAACTGAAATCTGATTATTTTTCCAAACTAAATGTAAAGCAAGCAAATATGCAATAACATAATACATGAAATAAATAAATATTATTATTATCTCTGTACATGGTCAGGTCAAATAAAATATGTAAATTGCACACTGAAAGGATTATCATTTCTATTATTTCATATTACACTTGCAGAACATTACAGCAGCTGGCAAATCCTCTGTGTCTGCTTTCCCGTTTGTTCATAGTTTTATTTTGAATTGTACAATTTGTTTATAGGTGACTACAAATTTGTGTCTGCCACATACCGGCTCTTCAAGTTAAAGAAAGGTTCAGAGAAGAAGACCTGTCTGGTCATGTATAATGGAGACATTACTGGCATTGAGGAAAGCTTTGAGTTTGATGCCCAGTATGCCTTTAAGGTGAGCAGTTATATGCAGTTTATAAGAGCTATGCATTATGCATGAATATCCTGCTTATCGCAGAATTAACCTCGCAGTTATGATGATTAATGCTTTTGACTAAATAAACTAATGCCACAATCACAACCAAATCACAATAACAAGTGGATTCAAATGTGAAAACAAAAAAGGTTCCTGTATTTTACTACCATCTGTTGGTCATAATGTGGAAAATGTATTTATTAAGTTATATACGCTACATAAAAGCCTAAGTTTATACTAACCCTCCAAAGTTTGGCATCAGTAGGTCAAAGAAATCAATACTTTTATTACTTTTAATTCTTTTTAGCAAGGACTTATGAAATGGATAAAAGCAAATGAAAGAAATGTATTACAGTTTACACAAAAAGGTTAAGCAACAAAGTTGATACAAATAATTACAACAATAATAAATACAATAATTTCTCACATTTTGAAGTAAAGTCAGCTAATTACTTTAAAAGCAACGAGTTCACCCACTTGTTTTTAAGTAAAGTCAACTTCAGTCACTTTTTACAGTGTACATGTAACTACTTTTGACTACTTTTGAACAGTATTTTGTATATTGAGAGTGTGTATAATCAGGTCACTTTTGGGTTTTTCCTCGAGGTGGATAAAGTGATGGAGGTGGATGGAGATGTGGCCAACATTTTGAGTAACTCCAGATTTTCTGAAGAATTCACATTTCAGCCTCAGGGGGTGAACGCCGCTGCTTCTGGAGGATGCTGGGCCAAACCCAATGTAAGTGACTCTGTTGTCTGACAGTGTTTTGACATGCCTCATTTTCAGTCTTGCTTTGTGCATCGGTAATGCACTGATAATATAATATAATAATAATAATGATAATATAATAATAATAATAATAATAATAATAATAGTAATGTCTGCATAATATTGCATTTTTAAAAAACGTTTCCACTTTATACTCAACCCTTAATTACTATTTGGCGCAATGCACTTACATTGTACTTATATTTAAGAAATTATCTACATGTACTACATCTGTAATTAATTTATGTAACTACATTCAAATGACATTGTTGACTTATCCCTTTAAGTCGCATTTCCACTGCAGTTTTCACCTCATTGACTTCCATTCATATACGTGCACATGCGAATGTGCCAGAATGGTAACGCAAGCTTGTGCGACAAGTTTCACTTCACTGAACTCTAACTTGCAAATTGGTCTCACAAAACGTGACCTTCCTGTACAGAGTGTGACCACTGTTTTTCACCTTAACCCACCTAAAACCTACCCATACCTTCAAACCCCCAAACCTTACCCATATGCAGAGCCAGACAGAATCTGTGAATGTTTTTTGCTATTTCTGTGTAGAATTTTATAAATCTGTAGATTTATGCAGAATGATTTTGAGAGAATAGGAACTAAAACTTAACTCTTAAAATAAAAATAAAAAAACTTTTTAACTCATATTTAAGGTTTATCCAATTATATTCACTTGTTTGGTAAACAAAGTCTTACATATATCTACTAAAAGACAATAAAGTAGTGCTTTCCAAATGTACTTTGACTTGTATTTCATTGCAGACAATATGAACACAAAATATTTAATGTTTTGTCTGGTCAACTTCATTTCATTTGTAAATATACATCCTTTCCTGTCCTGCAACACCTGCAGCACATTCCAAAAAAAGTTGGGACAGGAGCAATTTAGGGCTACTAACCAGGTAAATTGGCTAAATAATTGATTTGAAACACGTGATGTCAACAGGTGATTGTAATTATGATTTGGTACAAAAGCAGCATCCAAAAAAGGTCTAGTCCTTTAGGAGCAAAGATGGGCAGAGGATTGCCTGTTTGGCAACAAATACGTTAGAAAATTATCAAAATGTTTAAAAACAATGTTTTTCAAAGAAAGATAGGAAGACATTTGGATATTCAACAGTGCATAACTTAATTAAAAGATTTAAAGAATCTGGAGGAATTTCAGTCCGTAAAGGACAAGGGGCACCATTACAAAGTGGTAAATACTTTACTGTTCCAACTGTTTTTGAAATGTGTTGCAAGAACCCAAATTGGAATACGTGTTTATTAAAAAAAACACAGTGAAAATCATGAGAAGCACATTAAATAATGTTTGTTGTATTGTCTGCTATGAAATACAAGTCAAAGTAAATTTAGAAATTACTGCTTCCCTATTTTAATTAATACAGTCCCAACTTTTGGTGATTTACACATTTCCATGAGTAAATAAATAGACTCCATGATGAGCTAAAAAACCTGCAGAAATCTCAATAGCACCATACGTGTTGTGCAATACAACATGAACACAATAAGCACATTGCACTTATTATTTAATGCAAGTACCTGTTAATGAAATTTTAAGGGTTATTTCACCCACAAATCAAAATTCGGTTTTTGAGACCTTCGTTTTTCTTTGAAACACAAATAAAATTTTTTTAGATGAAATCCGAGAGCTCTCTGACTCTCCATAGACAGCAACAGTCCCAAACTGTTCGAAGTTCAGAATAAAAACATTGTCAAACCTTTTCATTTGATTTCAGTGCTTCAACTGTAATTATAAGAAGCTCTAAGAACACTTGTATGACAAAACAAACTATAAAAACTATAAAAACAACTTTGATGAGTTTATTTGCTAATGTTTTTCATATCAAGTGAGATCAGTTTACTATGACAATATGGCACTTGCATCTTGTGCTGCTGACTCTAATGGCAATATGTTGTACTGCCTGTACAGTAGTAAACGTGCACCCTGACCTGATGCAGGAGAGAAGATATAAGTGAACAGAGTTGTATTTACAGTTTGCTTGGTGCACAAATGTTTTCTTGGAGCTTCATATGATTACATTTGAAACGCTCAAGTCACATGGCATGTTTTGACAATGTTTTTGGTCCCTTTTCTAAATTGAAAGTATCTTAGTTTGTGTTACAAAGATGAAAGGGGGTGATTGGAACAATGTTAGGGTGAGTAATTAATAACAAACATAAAATTTTTTCAGGACAAACTAACTCTTTAAAATAAAGTGGCATTGAAAAATCTCATTTTGTTCCAATATTTGACTTTCCAGAGTATACTGTAATGTTATGGTTACTACGTTACCCTCGTTCCCTGAGAGCGGGAACGGAAATGCTATGTGGAAAAACTTCCACTATGGGGATTTCGTCAGAAGCCAAGCATCTGAAAGAGTAATAAAACGGGCCAATGAAATGCCAATGAGTTGGCAGCATCAGCATGCACAGCTGGCAGCAATTACAATCATCTGTTGTAAAAAGATGCCCGCCGTGCATCGCAAAGACACCTTTTCTAGCTGAAGAGCCGAACTAAGCCATCAGCTAAGGCGCAACCGATTGCGGCGAAGGAACATAGCATTTCCGTTCCCCCCCCTCGGGGAACGAGGGTTACGTGGTAACCGTAATGTTCCCCAGTGGGAGGGGAACTTTAATGCTATGTGGAAAAACTTCCACAATGGGGAAATGTATGGAAAACGCCACAGAAATTGAACCTTACCACGTCACTGGTGAGAGGTTTGCCAGGCTCTCAGCGTGAGCACACCATCATCACCAGAGACAAAGCCTTCCAACGTGTCCCCTGGCCCTTACTTACCTGTGAAGCATTTAAGGCTTAATTATATTTTTTTGGGAGTCGTAAAAAAAACAGCTCTACAGATATCTGTTAGAGAGGCGCCGCGTGCTAACGCCCAAGAAGAAGTGATGCTCCTAGTGGAGTGTGCTCTCACTCCCGGGGGACACGGCTCGCTCTGGCTCAGATAAGCGAGGGAGATGGCCTCCCCTATCCAGTGGGCCAACCTCTGTTTGGATACGGCACTTCTCTTCTGCCAACCGCCGTAACAGACAAAGAGCTGCTCAGAGGATCTAAAGCTCTGAGTGCGGTCCACATAAATACGCAGAGCGCGAACAGGACACAGCAATGAAAGGGCTGGGTCTGCCTGCCTCCTCCGTCGCGAGGAGAGAGATATGCTTATATGGTTCTGATATCCAGGTCCGGTTGGTCCAGAGGGGCGCAACTAGCAAGACCTGCTCCTCGTCCTCCCTGACCTTGCACAGTGTCTGCGCGAGTAGGCTCACCGGGGGTAATGCGTATTTGCGCATACCCCGAGGCCAGCTGTGAGCCAGTGCATCCGTGCCGAGGGAGCACTCAGTCAGGGAAAAAAAAACACAGGCAATGGGTGCTCTCGGGGGAAGTAAACAGGTCGACCTGGGCTTTTCCAATGCGCGCCCATATCAGACTCGGGGTGGAGCCTCCATTCTCCCGGACATAAAAGCTGTCGTGGGAGTGCATCGGCTGCACGGTTGAGCTCGCCAGGGATATGAATGGCACGCAGCGATTTCAGCTGCCTATTACTCTGAGCTGAGACATGCGGCAGGAGCGGATACCCCCCCATGCGGTTGATATATGCTACCGTCGCCATGTTGTCCGTCCTGACCAGCACGTGCTTCCCCTCTAGCACCGGTAAAAAAACGGTGCAGAGCAAGATACACTGCCAACAGCTCCAGGCAATTGATATGCCAATGCCAACTCGCAGCTGCATGCCCGCAACACACGGCACCCCAGCCAGTGCTGGAAGCATCTGTCGAGACGACAGCATGCTTGGACACTTGTTCTAGAGGCACTCCAGCCTGTAGAAACTCAGGGTCTGTACAGGGACTGAGAGTGCGACAACACAGCAGAGTGACAGTCACTCGGTGCGTGCCCACGTGCCATGCACGTCTGGGGACCCAATCGTGAAGCCAGTGCTGAAGCGGTCTCATATGGAGCAATCCGAGCGGCGTGACAGCGGCTGCGGATGCCGTATGCCCCAGGAGCCTCTGAAATGACTTCAGAGAGACCACAGTTTTCCTGTTAAACTCCCTCAGACAGGTCAGCATCAGCTCGGTGCGCTCTTGGGAGAAGCGTGCCCTCATGGTGATCGAGTCCAGCTCCAACCCGAGAAAAGAGATTCTCTGCACGGGGCGAGTTTGCTCTTTTCTCGGTTGACCTGAAACCCCAACCGGTGGAGGTGCTGGAGCACTCTGTCTTTGTGCATAATCAATTTATCCTGCGTCGTCGAGATAATTGAGTGTGCAGATGCCAGGGCACCCTCCGCGAGCTTGGTAAAAACCCACGGAGACAGAGAGAGCCCGAATGGGAGGGCCTTGTACTGCCATGCTCAACCTTCGAACGCAATCCTCAGAAACTGGCGGTGGTGTGGATGAATGGAGACATGAAAGTATGCGTCCTTCAGGTCTATTGCTGCAAACCAATCCTGAGGACGGACGCACCGGAGGATGCGCCTCTGCGTGATAATTCTGAATGGCAGCTTGTACAGACAGCGGTTCAAAACTCGCAGGTCTAGGATTGGCCCTAGCCCACCGCTCTTTTTGGGCACAATGAAGTACGGGCTGTAAAACCCGCTCCTCATCTTGGTTGGAGGGACCTGCTCGATTGCATCCTTTAGCCAGGTGGACAGCAATCTCCTCGCGCAAAACAGGGGCGGACACAGGGCTGACCCTGGTGAAATACACACCCATACACTTGGATGGTCGTTTGGCGAACTGAATCGCATTGCCGAATGAGCCATTGCGACAGGCTGGCCAGCACTAACCAGGCCGGCAGAGCTCGCACAAGTAGCATCATAGGCACGATCGATGACGCACCAGCAGTGGGGCAGCACTGAGTGGGAGGGCTCAACCGGGGAGTGCTGGGGTCCCACGGAAGAGCAGGAGGCAAGAGATTCACTCTCACCTTTAGGGCAGAAGCAGCCTGGCCCGCGGCTGTGTAGGGTCTGGCCACGAGGGACGCAGATAACCTGCACGCCTTGGACAAGAGACGAGGCTGACCGCCCCATAAAGAGGCACCACGCGGGCATAAATTGACCGCAGTGGCATGCTCAACCTGGGCGATTGTCTCGTACCCCTGGGCTGCTCCACTGTCAAGGGTGGTGAGAGTGGAAGCGCACACAGATCGGGCAGAGAAAGGTGCCCTCCAAGACTGCGTAAGCTCACTGTGCACTTCCGGGAAGAAGGCGACGGGAGGCTTGGAAGGCTTTGTCTTCTTCTTAACCTCCACATAACACCCATCTAGTCGGTCTGGCCATGGGGCTGGGGGATAAACCATCTCCAGACCCACAGCCGAAGCAGCCCTTGAAAGCACGGCCATCATATCTGCTTCTAGATCTGATGCCTCGCTCACCACCCCAGAGGAAGGGAGTGGGTTCAAATTCTCGTCAGATAATGACAGCTCACTCTCCGATGCAGCGATAGACATCTGGTCCTCCTTTTGCAAGAACGAACCGCGACCTTAGCTGCGCAACAGACATGCCATCGCAGTGATGGCATGCACTGCCCGCGAGCACTGCATTAACATGCTGGACCCCCAAACATGTCACGCAGTGCTCGTGCCCATCATCCGGGGACAGGAAACCACCGCATCCAGAAACGCACGATCGGAACGACATCTTTAAAAAGACGCTGCACGACCGTGTTGCTCTTTTGGGAAACTTGCTCCTATACTCACCGCTCTAGAAGGACCGGACCCAGAGAACGCCAAGGCAAGGGAGAATAGCCCAGCTCGACTGTCTGCCACTGTGTTGTCACACACTCTGGAACCAGGAGAAACAGCCTGTTTAAACACCGGCAGCTTTCTCGTTCTCTCTCTCTCTCTATCTCTCTCGAAGGAGGTTTAGAGGAACCCAAGGACTCTTTCAGTAGCGTGTTCGGCTCTGAAAGCGAAAAGGTGTCTTTGCGATGCACCGTGGGCATCTTTATACAACAGATGATTGTAATTACTGCCAGCTGTGCACGCTGACGCCGCCAACTCATTGGCATGTCATTGGCCCGTTTTATTACTCTTTCAGATGATTGGCTTCTGACGAAATCTTCATAGTGGACGTTTTTCCACATAGCATTGAAGTTCTCCTCCCGCTGGGGTACTATATATCCTCAAAATATGTCTTATTGGACACTGTGTCCCATCAGCCTCAGACATTCAAGGTCACGCAGCTGTACCACAAAGCCTTGGCCACAGAGGAATGTCCGCCATTCCAAACTCTTATCAGTGCTAGTGGCAATTGCATTTTGTTTATAAAACAATTCAGAATTTATTTCCAGGCAGCAGTTGTGACACTAAGTTATAACTTACACATTACTAAATATTTTTTGTGTTGCACCACCGAACTTGGTTTAAACGTAACGCCACGTTCGAACTAAATATTCACGTCAGCCTACCCCCATGTATAATGGTAGAAAAAAGATGACAGCGAGATTAGTTTACATTGGGGACTCGGAGCTCGGGATGATAATGAAGAAGAATCTCCCTCTACTCACAGGCTTATTTTCCTCTCAATCTCACATTGTTTTCAGTTTGTGAAAGAAGATTTTAATTTTTGTTCAAGAGTATTTTGTGTTAATTTTATCCATCAATTAAAAACGAGAATTTCTTCATGACTGAGTTCATCTCCCTGCTCTTTTCTCTTTCATATGTAGGATATAAAAAAATGTAAAGTTTTGATAACTTCATGTGTATTTCGCGTGCATTCATGTCTCACGATGCAGGTGTGTGCGTCATCTGTTATTAGTGACAGTATATATAGGTGCATTAGTTGCAGAATTGTAAAGCAGTTTAACGATTTAAATGCTTTTTATTGGATATTACATTATTCAATTTGACTATGCATGACTTTACAGAGAGCTAACGACCTACTAACTACGGTTTGCCTTAAGAACTTGGTGCAACCGAAGTGAGAATTAATTTTGTTACAAACTAGCTAGTTACAAAGCCCTTAGTGTGTAAATAGTGTATGTGTGTGAATGTGTGTGTGTGTGGATGTTTCCCAGAGATGGGTTGCAGCTGGAAGGGCATCCGCTGCGTAAAACATATGCTGGATAAGTTGGCGGTTCATTCCGCTGTGGCGACCCCAGATTAATAAAGGGACTAAGCCGAAAAGAAAATGAATGAATGAATGAATAACTGATTAGCTTAAATGTTGAATGTTTTTAAACTACTCAAGTGAAGACAAAAGGAATATTGCTTTAATCCAATTAAGTCAATGTTGTTACCTACAAAAACAAAATTCCACTTACTTTGTTTAAGCCATTTATAATAAACGGATGTGACATTTTTGTAGGCATTCACACAAAACACCTGGGTATGCCAACCAAGACAATACTTTTTGATTGCAACTTTAATTTTACTGTAATTTTTATTTTATTTTATTACAGTAACAAGTAACTAGTTTGTAACTAATTACACCCAACACGGGTTTCAATGAACAAGTATAGGTTATATATATCAAGACTTTTTTGCCAGTATAAGTCTAATATACTTAAGTGTAATTTTAAGGATATTTCTGAGAAGTGCCTCAAGTACATTTCAGAAAAGTACCTAAAAAGTAGACATTGTGCAAGTTCTTATTTTTAAGAAAGACATTTTTAACACAGTTGAATGAACTTATGTGCCCTGAGTTTGAAACTGAGTACAAAACTCTCTACATGCTATGATTGAAGAAATCTATATGCCTATGGTTTTAATTCAGAATGTTCCATCTTTTTTTTTCCTCTCTGAACTTTAAACATATGATATTATGGGCTGCAGTTGCATAACAAGCCATTTTAAGTTGCTGTAAATGCTGATCATACTGTACTTCCCACTCTTCTTTCTTCAGGCTGTGTCAGTGAATCCCTTTGAACTGGTCCAACACTTGGGCAACGCAAGTGTTTCTCCTTCCACTGGGGGGTGCTGTGCAGGTCTAGAATCATGCTGTAACTGACTTCCAACTACTTTAAAAACAGTTGGAAGTGAATCAAGTATTTCTTCTATTTTTAATAGTATTATGTATATAATATAAGATTACTTTGTGTAAAGTTGTCGAACTAATAAATGTATAGAAATATCCAGTGCATCACACTGGTCTGTATTGTTGCCTAATCTTAAGAATTCATTTGCCAAGTTTTATCTTTATTGTAATTTTTATTGTATTGTCAGATATAGTCTAACTATAAGCTCGTAGGGTTTATTGAACTTGTATTGCCAGATTTGTAATCAAATCTTTTTTTTTTTTTTTTTTTTGCACTGTAATAAAATGTTTGAACTGATGTTGGGTATTATCAGCTGTATATTAATGGTCTTCGAGATGTTCTAAAAACATTTATTTATGCTGACATGCAGATCGTCTCTATAAAATGAGATCAAGCTCCAAATTTCACAACAGGACTTTAATGTGAAGAAGACTTTGCTGTGATTCTGGCATCAGTGAAATAAAAATAAATAATAATAATACAAATAAATAAAATAATAATAATACAAATAGATATAAAATAAAAATATATAATCTAAAATAAAAAACATAAAAATTAAAAGGAAGTTACAATAAAACAATAATATAAAATCAAATATTATATAAAATACAAAAAAAACACAAAAATTCTGAATTCTTTAATTTTCTTAATATATGGTATCACCATATGAAGACTATGATTATGAAATAGTTCCTATTCAATTATCTTTCCTTTAGTCTGGACTGATCTCTGATCCCTGATAACGACAAACAGTCTTTTCAGAGATCTGACTCTGTGATAATGTTTACATCCTTACATCAGCTTTTGCATCTCTTGCATTTCTTCAGATCACACTAATCCTTGGCTTATCTATATAAGGTACATAGTTACCTATTATAGGTTTTTGTGCAATCACAATAAATGATAGATTTGTTAATTATCTTTAGGTTTAAATCATATTCTTTTAAATGTCTGCATGTGATATTTCCATCGAAACTTGAGCACGTTCGTTTTGATAATGTAATATTACACTTTTCTTAGTGAATGTTTTTCTCTTTTTTTTTTCTTCCAGTGCTATTGACATCTGTTTTTGCGACATTTATGTGTAGATTTTATTGTTTTACCCTTGTCCCAGACCCAAACGTTCAGTCCAAAGATATGAATTATTGCCAGAGCTGTGAAGCAGTGGATTGTGCACATGTTCTAGATGTAGAAGTACAGTATGGGTCCCTGAGTCCCCAGAGGTCAGGGGCCCAACCTGGGACATGTTGCAATCCCTTTTTTCCTCTTACTTTCCTACATGTACTTACTTATGTCCATGCCAAGTTATATATCTGTAGATTTGAGCAAAAAAGCCACAGGAAAAAAAAAATATACTAATAATTTGAAGAAAATGTAGCTTTACGAATGTAAGGTGATGAAAGCACAAAAAAAGAAAAAAGAAGAATTTTAAAGGAGATGATAACTTTGCAAATATAACAATTTACACAATACAGATTAATTTATAGTCAGTCTGCGCTGTTTCAGTAGTTGCTTCTGTTCATCAACATCAACCTTTTCAATGTTTTTCAAGTGTATGATAGTTACTAATAAGGCAACAGTGAAAATTAATTTTTGTATGATCAAAAAAATTCTAACGCAAATGTATATTGCAAAAAAACAATCATATTAGCCTGTATTACCTAAAAAAAGTGTATATAATACATTTTGATGCTGTTCATTTGAATGAATGAATGAATGAATGCACTTTAAACTATTCTCATCTCAATAGGTTACACATGAATTTACTATATCAGTATGTACAGTATGTACATTCTTGGTCACTTTACAATGACTTAGTTTCTTAAATTTAGTTAATATAATTTTTTTAAAGCATTTATTTGGTATTACTGTAATACTGTTTCATTTTAAACAATGAATGAATGACCTACATGAACTGAAAATGT